>JANTFA010160149.1:0-10414 GCA_026413405.1 Phytosciara flavipes
CGCAACACACTGTTTAATTGTAATAGATTTTCAGGTAATGTTCAATCTGATGAAGCGTATCATAATAGAGAGCTGATCTGATCTTTGAACTTATGGTTTCTTAAAAATACGTTTTACTATACGGTTTTAGAGCTTAGAAATTTTCCAACCAAAACAATGTGTTTTTAGATAGTATAAGAGTCTGTCTGCATTGTGTTGTTGCTTAACCCATACTTTTGTTGAAAACAGAGCTAAGAAACGACTGAATTTAAAGACTCACATTAAATCTAGTTTATTTTCGGAAATTTCCGATCAGAACTGAGAGTCCACCAAATAACTTTTAAATGACGACTGCATCAAACATTATTCAAATCTATGAACAACTGAATTTTAAGTATGTAAACACCACAAAAAATACGTGCGTCTCATCTCATGCTTCTAGTACAGGAGGCTGTTAGCATTGATATGTCGTTTGTAACAATCGGAATTCGATTCAGATGGTAAAGGCAATGCATTTGGGGATGCGTGTCAAATTTGCAATAAAAAAATGTCCGCGCGTCCTCAAAACCGATTTCAATAAATTTTTTTCCATGAAAGGTAGTCGGAATTGTGAAGGCAAGTTCGGAGATGGACATTTTCGCACGACTCATGCCTGAGCTGTGGCCCTTTAAGTGTTTTAGCGTTTTTTGACCATCCATATCTACTGAAAAATACAAGTTGGAGCGTTTGGTATGGGTGTTCGGTCTTTTCTGGGGTTAAAAAAAAAAAACTTGCGGTTACAATTTTTTTCAAATTTAAATTAGCACCATCTTCATAAACAAAATTCACGTTGTGAGTCACTTCGGTGATCGAAGAAAAAAAATCTCTGTAGATGAGAACAGCAAGTTTTGGTATCGGTCCATGCGATCTAATTTATATGCTTGCAGTAAAATATTTGTATTAGGACGTCTATACCATTACACAGTTTTTAGAATCAAATCACGTCATGGTGAATGACACGCTGCGCTTGATTTTAATGGATGCATAGGCATACACTGTAATAATTTGATAGTTCGACGCTAATTAAATGCAGTAAATAATTTGATTGTTCTGAAAAACATCGACGAAAATCTAATCGAAAAAATAATTTAGTTTTCAATGTTACAATTTGTCGGTCGACATAACCTGTTTATTGGCTCACTCTTAGAAAAATCAATTTTTCCATAATCACATTTCTAAAACGATAAGAGATTTCTCGCTAGATTAAGATATTAGAACCTTCAAATTTCTTCGATGTAAAAGCGCATGAAATGAAAAATTGTTTTCAGTTTAGCGATTTCATTTCAAGTAAATTTCCAATACAAGTTCGATTTAAAATTATATTGCCGCTGCCGTCGTATTCGAAGGTCGAAATGAAAATTACTTCACGTAAACCTTGAACGGGACCATCTTGGTAGTTCGTTCGTTCGTTTTTGCTAATTTTCTTTTTAAATTTGCAATTACAGTAGCAGCAGAATGGCGGAATTCTTTATTTGAGGATTATTGCCAAGTAGAGCTAAGACAGTTGGCCATTGATCGAAATGCTGTGGTAACGGCTGCCCATCAACACCAACAGTTCAAGTGGTAGTCGTGGAAATCCGCATCAAACGGAAGAAAACATCAGTGACTCCGCCGATTTGACAAACCAAGCTTAACGATGGATGGGGAATAGTCCCGTAGGTACATGAAAAACAAATTTATTGTCAAAACAGAATGAAAAGATGAGATTTGAGAAAACTTTGAAGAACCTTGTCTGAAATTCTGAAACAAGCCACCGGCGATTTTTAAAATGTAGGCAGTGATTGGCGAGTAAGACTCAGTTGGTCTTGAATTAATTTCGTTTTCATGCTAGAACAGGTCTGCTCTGCGGTGGCCGAAGCCGTTTCCGACCATTTTCTTAACGTATACATCTTTGGCTCGTTGGTGGACCCCTTGAAGGTGCACACGCTGCATCTTTAAAATGTTCGGAGAAATTCGTGTACAAGGGCCTGAGAGCAGTTTCAGAGTCAAAAAGACCTCAGTTTTCAAACTGCCTTTAAAAAAAAACTCCAACGACATGCACGGAAGCCAAGTATATCATTGGACAGAGTTTCTACTATCTCGCTGTGATCAGAAATGGACCACCCATTCAAAAAAAAATTGTAGTCAACCAAAGACATCAAAAACGGACTCAGTTCGTTTGTATCTCATCATGTTCCCGTTGTGAAAAATCGTAATTTGAAAATGGCCGAGTAGCCGTACCTTTCCCTACTCTCAAGCTCACCAAAAGTATGGTTTTCAATCTTGAAGGGCTCAGCCGTATTAAAAACCTGACAAGTGAGACCGTATGAATTCCATTATTATGATTTCAAAATACCGATTGCGACATGCGGCATACATCATTATATGCCGTAATGTACAGAACCTGCGTAAAAGACGGGATAGTACAATTCTACAACGCTAGAGCGCTAATTCTACTAGCTTGAAATGGCGAAAAAACTTTTTTTTTCAGTGTAAGATAAATAGTTGAACAAATATCAACAAACATTTGGATGAGGCGAGTGTTTTACCATTTGTCTCTAAGTCTTATAGCCAATAAGGTGGGTCGTGTTTTCATTTTTATTCTTTTCCCAGAATTTCCGGAGCAAGAATCTTTTTTGGAGAAATCATTTATCGTCGTAGACGCGTGAGGTGAAACGCGCAGCGTTAAACGGACAGCAACCACGAATCGGCAACAACTGACAATGAATCCCTGACTTTTCAGCCAAAAATTTCAACTTATTATGCGGATAAAATCTACAAATCTTGACATTAAATAATATCGTGTGAGGTATCTATGAATAGAGAATCTTATGGGGAATCCAGGGCAGTAAAACTTTCAGACAAAATATTCGGATGATTGAGTTTTTGAATATCTGAAGTTGAGGTTCCTTGTAGGGGCAGGAAACTGAAACAATAAATAGTAACAGCTCCACCTCACTTGTGCCAGACAAATCGTTCGTCGTTCTATGCAACGTCAAACCTCACGCTACTACCACGCAAATCAATAATTGCACTAGAGGCAACGCAAAAATGAATTTAAAATTGCGGAAAAAAATAAAACGACCCACCCTGAAAACGATATAAAAGAACTGAAATTGTGCAAAAGTAAATCAAAACGAGTATATCTCGTGCAGCAGCTAAGTCGATAACTTTAAAGATAAACGATTTTTGTGAGAAGAGAGTGCAATGAATTAGTATTCGGTGGTTTGATGTTAACAAAATTGTTGAAGTTCCAAGTGCAGTGATACAGAGTTAATAGTATTGAATACTTAACTGTCTGCAGTCTGAACAAAACAGAACTCTTTTCGATTAATTGTATTGATTGTTAAAATAGAAGTGTTGCAATTAATAGCCAATAAAGCAGACTGACAAAGAATGAGGTTCCCATTCTTTTTCACCAAAGGTAATAATCAAACAACACAAATTGAAAAGTAAAATGTGATTGCCTCGAACACACGTTGAGCTTTTTTTTTTAAATTCTGAATGCGTAACGATGCATACGTAATTGTTAGACTTCAAGATCAAAGTCGTTGCGGCGATGGAAAATTTACAAAACAAAACATCATTCATTAACACACTTACAGAACATCTTTCAATTCCATTCAGGTTTTACTTAAGATTACATTAGCGTTTCCACTGCGGGTCATACTATCGGTCAACTACTTTCAGTTGCATTATGGTTTGGTACAACAAATATTTTCGTTATCTTTTAGTTAAACTACTTAATCAGTCACTCATTTTCGTAATAAATTCAAAAGTTATAAATTATACCTCACACAATACAATAGTACCCCACTTCACGATTTACGGCCAGAGAGATACCCAGATAGATTAGACAAGGATAATCCATTTATGGACCGACTGTGTCATCTGTTATCGACAGTTGACAAGACAATTGAATTATTAGCTTTTTTGGTGTAGGCCCCTTTTCGTTGACATGGTAAATTGTTGAATCAATTGGTTGTTGGTGTCATGTTTATTGGATACAACTCAATAACATAGAGGCTAACTGGTTTGTTTTTTCACAATTGAATTGCCGGTGCGAGTTTTCGAAACTCAACTGCATCAGAAAGAAAAACCGATTGTCAGACACCACAAGCTGTGAATCGGTTTAAAACTGTCGTATTTGGGCTTAATGCTGTCGCACGGATTATCGGCTTACCAAAAGATTGTGGGGAGCAGCGGGTATTCTTAGCTACAGGACCTGACGGAGAATCTTCATGTAAAACGTAACCTGTCATTCGCTACACTTTGGCAACTCCTCATTCCCAGCGATCGAAGATCTGGTTCGACGTCATCTGTCCATCTTATTTTGGGCGTCCTATGCTTCTTCGCCTTTATCATTTCGGAATAACATTGAGGGAGCTCTGTTCTTATCCATGCGTGCTCGATGTCCACATCATGCGTTGAACTACTGCCACTTGATCCGGATCATCAAAATCACGTTTCAGTTGGAAGTTGTATCGTCGCTCACCTTCGCGCATCGTCCCAAATATGGCGGGAAGCACTTTACGCTCAAACGTAAGGAGCAGCTGTTCATCACCGTTCAAGATTCGCATCCATAGAACGGGACGAATGAGCGTTTTGTACGCTTAGCTCTTCGGTTTCTTCACCAAACGAATCAACGCTCAAAGATAGATGAATTCATCAACCACCTCCAGGTTGTACTCTCCAATGCTCAGCACGCCTTTTCGTTGACTACCGTATTTGATTCGATCTCCATGTACTTGGTTTTTGATTCGTTGATCATCAATCTCATTTTTTTCACTTGGTTTCTCAGATTTTTGAAAGTGTTTACTGCTGTTGTACGTGTACGACTGGCGATATCCAAGTCACCTGCGAAGCCCACTACTTGAACTGTTCCATTCACCAGTGTTTTGTTGGATTGGATACCAGGACTCTTTGAGTACCAAGCCATATTTGGTCGCTGGTATTCTACTCCTTCTAATTCCGTTCCTATTACATTGGTGTCACTAGGTTTGTTCCTTAGTGCACCACTGAGCACTGTAGATACCATTCTGTACGAATGCATCTCGAAAAGTTAGCGAAATTAGTAAAAATAACGATCCACCTATGCTCCCTCTCGGAGTAGGGTCTATTTTTACAGATCGAAATTACTTAACAGATCGTAGACGTGTAGATTTGCTTGCTTCGAAAACCTGTAATCAAAATATCAATTCAACCAGAATGTTTTAATGCATAATTCAGTACAACAATTGACTAGGTACTATTTGTGTAATTTAATCTACTTAGCGCTTAAACGCCGTCTTATCTCATTGTTAGGAAACAGCTGTTTAACTGAATAATTGAAACATGTTATTTTGTCAGGTACGTCATCCAGTTTCCCGTAACACGACAAACGAAATATATTTAAGGAAGTTACCGTTTGAGTTTTGTCGTCGAAGAAACTTGAAGAAACATTTCTAACATTTCTAAGGTGAAACAAATTTATTGTTGCTACCGCAAATACAAATACTACCCACTGAAAACGAAGACAATTAAATTCTTATTTACATTCTTAAATCGTATCTTCAATGAAATGCTGTTCGCTCCGTTTCGCATCACGACCCGCGCTGAGCAAGAGTAACATCTAGTCGTATTATGAGATTGAGACAAGTATAATCTCGAGTGTATAATCGTACCTATACTTTAATCAACAGTTTATCACAAAATCCATTCAATTATTTCAATTGGAATTTTTTTCCTTTACCATAGCCAGTGAATTTTCGAATTCGGTTCGAAGCACAATGTTTTAGTCGTTTGTGTACCGCAGTCGCATTAGGTACCACTGTTGAAACGGATTCGGTTTTGAAAACTGATTTTTAAAATTCTGCAACGACCAGTTTGTCGGCTAAGTAGAAAACTAAAAGTGTCGAGTTAATTTGTGTGCTTTAGTTTTGAAGAATTTTATCTGAGATTTTTATCTTTAAATTTAAAATTATGCACAAAAGTTGTATTTTACAGAAAGGTTACGTTGTGTGAAATATAGTTCATTTTATAAGCAAAAGACATTCATTCAACAGAGAGTGTGTATCAAAAGGTGGCAATCATTAGCTCAGCATACGAGAATATCTAACCGAAATAAGGTGAATAACTTGATACGTCTGCTACTGCTCTTGAGTAGTATCATTTAATGAGAACATTTATTTGTAGTATTCAAAGTGACGTGAATTGTTTAGCAAATAGTTTTCTGAAGAGACTTAGAGACTTTCCAAATTGTTCATTATCATTTTTTAATCCACCATCTGTTCAAATAGAATCAATTGAGTGACAATATTTGCACTGAGTTTTTTCTTGAGGAACTTAATGAATCATTGACAATAAATAAACCTGAGAAAATATTTAACTTTTTTGTTAACTGTGAAAGGTGGATGATTAATGATCGGAATGAACAATTTCATTTTTCATTTGTTAGTCCAATGGTTATAATGATTCCCACTGGGAGAACTAGAATTGCGTCAATCGTCCAAATTGTTAAACCGTCCACGTTACCACGGCAGTAAACCGGTTGAATTAGCACTGCCGAGACGTCTGTATTTTGATTCTTTTTAGACCCGTACGAAGTACGAGGGTCTCATGCCTTTACTCTTACGTTTGTAACACGTTGGTTTCGAACGCCGGAGTAAGGGCAAACTTTTTGGGGTCACCCCTAGATGAGAAAGAAGGCATTTAAAACATGTCCGTGTCTGTCTGTCGGTCTGTCATCACGATAACTTGAGTAAAACGAAACCAATCTTGATGGGACTTTTTTTTCTCGATTTGTTATCAAAAAAGCCAAGCTAAATTCGAAGATGAGCAAAATCGGTCGAGTTAAGATGCATTTTCGAGATCTGGTCGAGGTTTCTCGCATATATTATCGGCGGTATTGCTCTCAGAAAGTTCATAGATGGTGCAAATGAAAGGTTTTGATCACACCAATCCAATTTGTCAAAATCAAGATTGAGGGCTCAAAAGTTAGAGCCCGTACAGTGAAGGTAGAGTTTTTTTTGTCAATATCTCGAGTAAACATTCGATTTTTATGTTCTTTTTTTGTTTGAATTTTAGAGTTTTTTTGTCTCAAGTAAATGTCACCTGGCTTTGATGAATTTTTTATAGAGTTCCGTTTATGAATAAGTTTTCGGACGAGGCTTTCGAAATTGCTTTAAGCAATTTCAACAAATGATGAGTTTAAATAAAATGATTTAAACATCAGAGCAGTTCTATGGACTAACTAAATGCCATGCTCTACTCGTACGGGTGCCCCGTATGTTTTTTTTTGGTTGATTTGTTAAGACGACTAAATATTTCATTCATCTGAACATGAGTATAGTAAATGGTGCATAAAACACACTATAAACAAGCACAAGGACAAATTTGTTTACCGAACAAAATAGCTATTTTCATAACAGGTTGACAGCAAAATTTCAGTTTTGACACAAGTTAAATTTTGACCCAAATCAATTACAGCCGAAGGCACTGATATTTCAACGTACGTACTTGTCTCAGTTGTTTTCCAGCTGATCCACTCACACAAACAACAAAGCTTGCTCGTCCTTATATGAGTGGAACAGTTACACGCACACTCATGATGGTGGTTACTGGTTAAGCCGTATAAGCTATTTTGTTTGTGTCAGTGGATCAGCTGAGAAACAGCTGGAGCAAGTTTACATTGAAATGTCAATGCTCTTGGATGCATTATGCATGCAAAATGAATTCATGCGCACTATAGTAAGAACCATCGATGGGTCAAAGACATAGATCAAAGTAACATACAAGGACCTTCACCCAGAGACTATTGTCTCATTTACCTATTTACAGGTTGTTAAAAGTGTTGTTAGAATCATTATGAAACCGTTTGAACAACCTCCACTACAACCACACATCCTCAGCATTATGACCACCGATTTTGATATGCAAATTTGGTGTCATTTGGAGAATTTCGAAAGATGCTGTGGTTCCTAAGACAACATTTTTTTCGTTCTATTTCCGTCACAAACGCTATACTGACGCACGTCATTGAAAGTTGAGAAGAATTAAAAATTTCGTAAAACTTTAAATTCAGATGCCGCATACCCAAACCCACATATGTGGAAGAACTGGATTATGAATTATTCAAAAAATTGAATGTCCGTACCAGCTTCTAACGTAAACATTTGTTTCGGAAGCTGGGTGCGTATCAGTCGTTAATAAGCGAAATATGCGAACTAAGCAAAATTGAAAATCGCACAATAAGTAGCAATTTAGTACGTTGTTATTGTAGCGAGTTTAGGCTGGAAAAGCTCATAGATTTGGGTCCATGCTCAATTTATGGTCAGTGTAGAGATATCAGAGTATCAGAGATATCAGTAAAATATTCTTAAAGGTGACACAAGTCCTTGTGTGTCACTCCTAACCAACTGAAGTGATATCGTTTTATGTGACGCATTCTGGGTGATTCCTTGGGTAATGCCGATATACTGTAATAAGGTCTTGTTATGTGCTAATACAAAGTTATAACACTCGCAAAAGGATGAAATTCGACATGTTTCTAAGTTGGGGGTTATTATGTTGTTCAAAATGGTTTCGACCAGAATTTTGCTCAACACCTAGATTTATTGCTGATGGTTAGCTACGCACTCGCACCTGCAATCGCAAGCAACTATTCGTTAGAAGAAGTGTATGGTGTGAACCAATACAACTCCCGAACCAGAAAACACGTTGGAGTTCACTTTTCCAAGGCTGTATGTTGCAAAAATCTACAACACAAAACTAGATTTGGTTCTAAGGTACATAGATGCAGTGATTACTTTAGCTTCACATAATACCAGCGACCGGATTGTATTTGTTAATTCAATCATTTAAAATAAACAGCACTGGTTCTGGCCATATCATGCTATACACTATGGCACGTGTGCACTTAAACCAAATCCAGTTAGAAACATTCCAAAAACGACCTGTCTAATTACCAATATAATTACATAATCATCCTTGACCCTTCCAATCTGATAGAATTCAACGACACCTAAATTAGACTTGATTTGTTGCGCACAAATTCATTAACATTTCCAACACGCATGCAGACAGAAAATGATTAAATGAATAAAAAGTCTCGGAGCACTTAATTCAAATGAAAATCTCACAAAGACACTTTCGTGATCAGAGTGTGTGGCTCGTGTAACAGAGAAATGTAGCCCCTCTCAGAAAAGACGTTGGATATTGACCTTTAAATTCAATTCTTTTTTAGAGCATCGCACATACAGCATGAGTGAAAAATATGATTCCAAAAGTGGGCAAAACAATCCTGCATTTCTTGGAGATGATGGCAGAATCTTTGTCCGAGCTTTAGAATTGGAACTTTCCGATAGAAAAGCAACAAAAGACGATGACGATTACGATCCATATGCACATAGAAATGTTCAACATCCAACAACGTATGAGCTGAATTAGAAATTCATTTTTTTTACTAATTTCTATTCAATGACAAATATTTTGGTTCCAGAAATGCCGATACCCTGATTCATCTGCTGAAAGGATCACTCGGCACCGGTATATTGGCAATGCCGAAAGCTTTTTTTAATGCTGGTTATTTGGTTGGAAGCATTGGAACTGTCGTAATTGGAATCATTTGCACATACTGTATCCATCTGTTAATAAAAGCCGAATATGAATTGTGCAAGCGGAAGAGGGTAATTGAATAAAATCTAAAATGATCGCTCAACTGGTGCGTGTATACAACGAAAAAAAAGTTTCTTAAAATAGCACACCACAGTGCCATATGTGTAGGAAAATTGTTTGTCTACACACTTTGCTTGGGTGGTTTTTTGTTTTCTTGTGGATGGATGCCATTTGTTGAGACATTAATTTCAACATTGTCTTAGGTACCGAGTTTAAATTATCCGGCGGTAACTGAAGCAGCATTAATGGAGGGCCCGTCATGGGCGAAATGTATGGCACCGTATGTAATGTGAGTATGATTCGTTAACATAAAGTATCGTCTTTAGTCATGATAAGATCATGCCACTGTGGTGTCACATGTCACACTGAGCGTCTTGTCCCACTTGAAGTGTACTGGAATTTTCTGAAAATCTGTTGTCTACGGAAAGTTTGCATTTTCTTTCTAAATGTAAATAAAAATGTGGGTCATTGCCATGATTGTTGTTTGGAGTGACAGTGAGTGAACGCCACTCGATTGTTTCATTTTTTATCATTTTAATTTTATCGCTGCAACGTCAGTCGGTAAGGTGACGAGTTATTGTTTCAATTTATCGAATGATTCGATTTGAATCTATATTTTCCTTCAGGCCACTTCAAGTTTAAGTGTTTACGACCAACGTTGAACATTACATTCATATAGAGCGTGGTTCATGGTTCAGATTCTCGTTTGAATCATCAGTGAAAGACGCTTTTCATTCACAAGTTCAACCGTCAGCTTCTTGAA
>JANTFA010160160.1:0-10413 GCA_026413405.1 Phytosciara flavipes
TATATTCACCCGAAAGTAGGAATCCGCGAGTTTATGTGGGTTTGCGTTACCTTCAGTGTTTATATACTTTGGATAAAACCGTCAATTCAAGCGATAATGGCTCATTGCAAACTTCATACTTTATGTGGAAACGAGCGCAAATCACATTTTTATCCAAGCGCAGCTCCGCTACATCCTCTGACCTTTTCAATCCCTGTGTAAAAAGGATACCTTTTCGGTCCTTGTGAAAAAACTTGAAGAAAACTTGATTTCGATGTTCCTTATTGACATTTCTTTCCACAGATTTTGCCGAAACTTTTAATTTTGTCAAAATGAATACGACTGTAACGATTAGTCAGTGAAGCTGTGGGTTACTCATCATGCACATAGTGATGAGCCTCGAATGTATACTCAACGTACCGAGCTGTACGCGGAGTTAAAATAATTTAAAATTCAATAACTAAATGCAATTTGGAGGCTCAGTTGCAATAGCATAACTTCTTTGCTAGAATTTCGAAGCATAAACTTCATAGAAAAGCACATCGAACCAGTGAACAGATTTAATGAATAATGTTTTATAGGAACATTCGTTTGAAATTACTCGGAACATTCGTTTGAAATTACTCTAGACTCTGGCAACTATGGAACAGAATGTTTACATTTGGTTGTTTTTTTTTGGACGATGATGTCAGTCTGGTTTTTAGTGGTATGAAATGTGACATTTCAAATGTCAAATATTTCTTCGAATTCTTAGCTTCTCTATTTCGTTTCATTTTGTGCTCCATGCTATATCGGTTTCGTTTCCCTAATTTGTGACTTCTTATAATTCTGCCACTGTGTAGAACGAAAACAAATCTACATTCAAATGTTATCTGTGATCTCTGATGGATACCTCAACTATTGTTTTCACAAATTTGTAATCAATTCAACAGCACACAAGTTCAAAGTTGACCTGCAATCATTGTAGCCTGTTTTAAATTGTGAGCTTTTTAAAATAAGCTTCTAGCTTGTGTAAGTTAGCGACAAGAAATATCAAACTTAACAATTTCCAGCCCCTTTATCTCCAAATATTAATTATTTTCATTTTTTTGTCTTTCTAGGTAAGCATTATCAAAGAAGTCGTTTGAAGAAAAAAGATGGAAGCCATCAAAACCTCTACAAGCAAAAAAAAATGTGTGACGAGATATGGGTAACTGTGCATGCTCCTATCTCTTTTAAAGGTACCATCATGGTTCATGAGTGACTCAAAACGTTTAAGAGAACAATACGAATAACTTGAACGACTTAATGTTTGTAGACCGTTTTCTGAATCGCATCAAGTTTGACGCATAAGTTTCACGATTTTAGCTTTTCTATCGGTGTGATGCAAATAATAGGCCAATTTTATTGCACTAAAATTTTGCTGAATAAAAGTCGAGTTCGAGGTCAGTTTCACATTGGAAAAGATGATTGTAATGTGAACAATATAGTCTCGAAACTAAAAATTGTGTGCTATTAAGAGGTATGATCACTACTGAAACCGTAGCAACCGTAGCCTTCGTTTTTTTGTGTGGTTTTTGGCTATATCTCAAGAACCCAAGCCTCAGTGAAATGTATTTCAGAACTATATTTTCTCGAATGTTTATGAACGGCCATGTGTGTGTTTTAAATCGTTTTAATTGAAAAAAATTGCATATGAGTTTTCTCAACGGATTTGGCCTTTTTTGGGCCATAAGAAACAACTTTTGTTCGAAGAGTAAGGTGGTGGGACCGGCGCTTTTTGAAATAAAATGAACAAAAACTATGATTTTTCTACCATTTTCGATGGTGCATGGGATGCGTGAAAATGATGAAAATCAATTTCTTCCAATTGGCTGTCAAATGATTGGAAATCATTTATGAACACGAAACAAACATATTTTTGTACGGCTGCATCATTGGAAAGTGCGATAGATTTCGATAGATAATCGCTGTTGAAATTAGTGATTTTCGGCGATATCTAATGAAACTCGGTACCTTCAACACCGATTATCTCGTTCCAATGATTCCCCATACAAAAATTATGTTTATTTTGGGTCCATTAATGATTTCCAATCATTAGATACCCAATTAGGAACGCGAAATTCAAGGTTTTCTTCGATTTTCCAACATAAGTTGGTTTAAAGTTGAAAATGAAACGTTTGCTATCATTTAGTTTTGCGGAAAAATGTAAAATTGAAAAAATTTTGGATTTTATAAATTCCCGAAAAATGTGATTCGCGCTTGTTTCCACATGAATTCCACATAAAGTATAAAGTTTGAGCCATCATTAGTTAAAACACTTGTACTTTCCTTATTGGAAGAGATTGATTTTCATCATTTTCCTGCATCCCATACAAAATCACCGAAAATGAAAGAAAAATCATGGTTCTTGTTCATTATTCCAAAAAGCGCACTTACCCTTCGAACAAAAGTGGTTTCTTATGGCCCAAAGAATTCGAATCCGTTGAGAAAACCCACATGCATTTTCAATTAAAACGATTTAAAACACACCGTGCGGCCCCTAAGTCCATTCCATTTGTTTGAGTTGGGAAGAAAGAAAAATGTATTTTATATAAATGCAGTAGACTGTAAGTGACGTGTTCATTTGGCCATAAAACAGTGATTGATATAAGAAAATATCTTCAGACGCCACAGGAAAGAATGTCATATGTGACGAAATGAGAATTTTACGTTCCTAGAATATTTTTCCGAGTCGTTATTGTTAAGATGGGGTAAAAGCAAATATAAAAATATCACTGTCTCATGCGACGATTTTATATGTTAGGAAAGGGTATGAGCTTGGGTGTAAATATGTTTGGGTTTCGCTTTACAGAAGAAAAATAACTTTAAAACCGTAAAGGGTTTTTGAAAATTTGAGAGTAGCAGAAACATTTTCCATTTCATTTTATTCACATCGTGGACTTACAATTAATAAGTTTCTCTTGTTATTGATGAAACAAAAACCATCATCTTCTTTCCCACAAAATCTAAAATTGTGAACACAATCTGCGGAGAAGAACAAAAACGAGCTTGTAGATATAACACACCCTGTGTCTAACAATTTTATAACCGAAATAACTCAAAGTTTTCCATCCAATAGACTCTCTAGCCGGCTTAAATAAAAGATACTCCGATTTACGGAACTTAGTAATCCAAAAATAATATAATAATGCAGCGAGCAGGTGCACTATTGCCGAGAGTACATAAATATATGTTTTGAGCTGCTTAATAAGGGATAAGGGGGAAGAATTTGTTTGAATAAGAAATTGGAAAATGCAAACAACATCTGCGTTTGAGTAGACATACGAAAGAGCAGTCTATACATGGCCGACTTGGAACTGATTTTTTTTTCTTGTTTCGAATGTAGAATAGCTATTTCACTGACTTTTGTGCGCAAATGGAAATTTTGCGCAATAGATGTGAAAATAGTGATCATCATCACCACCAGGGCCGTAGCTAGACCAAATTTTCAGAGCTCCTCTAAATTTATATCGAAGAACTGACTTGAACAGTGATATTGTTTTAATTTGTTGATCCACTAAAGACTTGAGGCACTTAGAACACCAGATCAAGAGTCTTTATGAGAGGAACAAATTCTTGAGAGCTGTTAATACTCAATAGAAAAATATAAAACGACCATTTCAATACTTCAGATAGTAGATTTTGTTACGAGTGATAAAAATTCCACTTTTATCAACTGAAACGAGAGTAAACCACAACCATGTAAACCAGAGGGTTGCAAAGTCGAACAACAATGCAGCGCTAACATATCACGCACACAACTCCACAAAATTAGAACGATTGTCGTGTGATGTTTTGCAAATTGTGTGATATGAAACTCGACAAGACGTACGTTTCACACAAACAGAATAAGTTTGAATTTAGCGCCTACTTTAGGACGACGACGTTGTTGTGTATCTGAACACAAATACCACACATACATCCAAGAGGATTATTTTTTAAGTTGCTGTTTGACATTGCAAATCTAGGTATTCTTAGATCGATGATGTAAACAAAGAAATCACTCTACAACATATTCACCAACTAAAATGCATACTCGGCCGGGAAAATATATGAAATTCTATTTCCGGGCAGAGAGAGCGGCAGAGAAAGTAAAGCTGAATTCAGACTCAAAAAATTCACCCGTTTACACAAAAATGTTCATCCGTGTAGCTGTCAAAAAATTCTTTCACAAAAGAACACGTACTTGGCCACATCTGTACTACCATGTGCTCTACTGTAAAACACATTTTTGACAACTACACGGGTGAACATTTCGTAAACAGATGAATATATACTTTTTGAGTCAACTTAACTCAACTTAACTTTCTCGGCCGTAGAATGCGTGTCGAAATCTGTCGAGTTTCGGTCTTTAAGCACATAATATATCTGTCATGGTGGTAGATTCTAGCACAAATTGAGCACTAAATTAGTGACATAGGGGTTGTGTGAGAAAAATCGAAGTTTGAGGGACATCCCATACAAAAATGATGAAAAATGAGATTTTAAACTTTCAATCGATTTGTGTTTCTAGTTGAATTTTCTTCTAGCTATCTTTCATTCATCAGAACACTTTATTTTCCAAAACTTTATAAAATGTTGACAACTACAAATTCAACTTCAACTTACGGCCAATGCTTTACCAAGTTCATTACTTATTTTAAATTCTACAATTTTCTTTTATCTGGTTGATCAAATTAATAAGAAAACTTTTCCAGATAAGTATCATCTGCCATTTAAAGGGAGTTTTCATCTTCATTAAGCCCAGTCAGAATTTTTTTTTGTCCATTTACACTTTCACTAATCAGTGGGAACTATTTGCAAGACTAATACGGGTATTATGTTGGCGCTCACACGGGGGCTATCGGCGTCGTCACTAGTCACAGTGGTTTATGGTAAAGAAACACCTGGGATTTATGATGACGTCATTAATATCGCGAACTATTGAAGTCAATAACCTCCGATGGTTTTGATTCCTTTAAGACAGCCATGAGTTATTGATGAGGTGACCATTTACGTGCAACTTGTGTGGACATGTTGAAAGCAACATATTTAAATATTTGAACGCTACGAGCAAACAGGCATCAGAACGAGCTTGTAAACATGAACAGCACAACCGACCAATAACCGCAAATCAAGAGATCCAAATTTATTTTGGCTGATCTAGCAAATGCAACTGCAGGACCATGGTGGTATCGAGACCAAATTGCTCATTAAAAAACTCTATCTGCACAACAGAGTATCATTGTCACATAGTCTTCCACATAAAGTCTTTAAATTACTTTACACTCAGCTGATTTTTCCATACAATCATCGATCAACATTACTCTATCTCATCGACAAATTTATTCGAATCAATTGTTCAAGTACCTAACCTATATGTCTATCGTATTTCATAAGAGAAATTTTAATCATCTCATCTCTTTCTATTCCGGTTGAACAAATCAACTATAATATTTATTTAAACCAATTGAATCAATTATTTTCTTATTACAACGATCATAACATTGTTGTAATGATAGTGACCGTCGTCATATCATTCTCTAGTATTTTTCGTCACAAGTCATCAGACAAAAAACAAAATAAGAACATTCGCTTGAAGTTGTTGTGTATTGCTTGGTCTGTAATAATTAAATCACCGAAGAAATCAGTCGCATTTCAGTCGTCAAGCGCAAAAATATAGTATTTCATTGAGTTGAGTTTAAAATACTAAAATGGTCATGAGTATTCAAAACAATATTATGGCTGGTTGGGAAAAGGAGAACGAACGAAAACATTATTCAATGGACAGATAGAAACTTTAGACTTACGTTTTTGATGGAACTGACTGAGACAATTATGAAATTTATTAAACATTAATGGTAATTTACATACGAATAGATGCCTGTTCAAAGTTAGAATGAGCTCGAATGGAAATCTACATAGGTTCGAACAATTTTAAGTAGATACTTGAGCAAATGCAAGTAATTATCGTTAATTGAGAATGATTTAGTATTTAGTAAAAACCACATGGTAGAAAAAGGGAGAAATCGAGCAATATCATCATCAACAACGACATAATCTGGCTTGTAGCCGTAGAATTCAATTGGTCAACGCAAACATGTTTCATGAACGCTGATTGCTCTGAAATGTCACATGACAACAGTGCCATACTGTCTGCTTTATTGCGTCCTTGACTAGGTGCGGGCCTCGAGCATCTAATAGCCAATTCATTTTCACTTTTCAATAAAGTACAAATCGGTTATCTTGACTTCAATTCTTGTTATTATAAAACGTTTGGATTCGCTCAAATATTTTTATTTGCGAGATATTTCGCCCTCACATCGAGAGCATCTTCAGTGGCTACAAACAAAAACAAATTCCTTCTTATGTTGTTGTTGTTTTATTTTAGTTTGTAGCCACTGACGATGCCCTTGATGTGAGGGTGACCTATTCATTGCTGACGCTCATCATTGCTGACAATTCTTGTTGGTCTGCTATTTTTACTTAAAACTACTGCTCTGCAACACTGCATCTTTCAATCGTTCCATTTAAAATCCTTGTTAAAATTGTTTACAGCAGCTTCGAAAGTCCCGTACGAAGTCTAATTTGAAAATCAAACTCTGAAAAATTCATCAAAACTACTTGAGATATTGCCAAAAAATCCAAAATGGCGTCGGTCGGCCATGTTCTTATACGACATCACCGCTCTACGGCCGTCATTACTTTATTTCCGTATTTTGGTATAATTTAAAACAACAGTCGGTAAACTTGACAGTTTATTCGTTGTGTGTATATTCAGTTAATCCTGCTTTCGACTCCATCGGCAGCTTTTAATGTACGTTTTCTATCACAACAGCAAAAACTTCGTCCCAGCAAAAAAGAAGCAACGAAAGGATTACATTTCAACAAATAAGGCTGTTAAGTTCACCGACTGTAAGTCAAAACGCTCTATTAGACATCACAGTACATAATATGAACATAATAATGCAAAAAAACATCAAACCAACAACAACGGTTAAAGTAAAATCAAAACGGTTGGCATAATTTACAGAAAACAATATGCGTAAGGGTAGGGATGTTAATATTATAGGTAAAACCATGTAATAATATCTGGAGAAAAGCGGGCGGAATGATTCGGATTTGGATGGTTTGGTTTAATCTATTGTTGTATCGTACACATAAATGCCTTGAGGTATTATATTCTCTTGCAGCTCAGCCGCTAGCGGCGCTGTTGGGTTATTTATAAGCGATGAGTGAATTGAGTGTACAGCAGTTATACTTCTCCATGTAAACCTGCTGCTACCGCCTTGACTGTAAGGAAAGGGTCTTACGACGGAACCTTTGTACCTTTGTCTACACGATAACTAGAGTAAATCTTAACCGATTTTCAAAAACTTTTTTTTATTCGACATATAATCAAATTTCATAGGTTGAGTTTGAAAATGGGCGGTGTCGCCCAAATGATCTGGAAGTTGTTCTAAAGAGTAGCTCTTCTTGCTATTTGTTATCACAGTAACTAGAATGAATCAGAACCGATAATTGTGAATGGACTTGCACTACAGTACATACAAATCCAATGCAAAATCCACTCAGTCAAGGAACCCGACCCGTCCAAAAGGTTGGACCTAGTTATTATTATGAAATATAAGACTTTTTCAACGCTTTTATATTTCATTGAAAAAACACAATACATTGTTATGGGCAGGAAAGGAATTAAAGTGTATGTACATCTCATTTTCTCTTTATCTTAAAAATGTTTTTAATACTACCCCCCGTCTGTAGAATTCACATTCACCAATAATACACGACGACCATTCGAATTGTGGTTGGTTGAGTAAAAAATGAACCATATTCTACTACAATGAACAACAAAGGTGTGCGTTGTTTTAAGTCTTTAGTGATTTACACAAAACAAAAATTGTAAGGTGACTTATCGTAGTTCGGCAGTAGACAAACTATTTTCGTTTTCCGTCTAGTAGACATGCAAACAATTTTATAGCCTCAATGAATATCGTGATTTGTGCAATGATTTGTATAGCAGTATGAACTACGATATTTTGAAGTCGGAACTACAATCCAGATGGACGAATTACACAGAATATTATTTCCCTCTATCTCGATAGAATAGCAACTTTTCCGGGTAGGAATCCGACTCGCTATTTTTCAAAAGATGTCGCAGCAACAAACCCGGTGTCAACAGAAAAGACCTTAGGATTCAGGAACAGATAATTAAGAGATTTCTGTGCAATAATCAATGAAAATGGTTAGGGAAATTCAGTTCAAAACTTCCAAAAATCTACTGATTTACGATGTGTTGCACTAGGAAAAATATGCTTTTGATGGACAAGAAAGAGAGATTACTAAAATTTTTCTATATAATTCCACAGTTGAGTAACTTTGTAAAATTAAACAAAACTTTAATTTTACAAAAGAAATTGAATTTGAAAATATTCTGAGAACGTAACTTTCCGAATTAGATTCGTCTACTCAAAAATACGCAAAAAATTGAAAAATTAACAATTGCAGATTATGACAGTTGTTGTATTTAAAAAGGAAGTATAGATTAGGATATCTCTGCATTACACAAATAAAATGTAAAAATCGTCCACAACAAAATCTCAGTGTATGTCCTGTAAAGACATTACACTTCGTCAAAGAATCTTTTTTACACAAATGAAAACAGAAAATTCATCGCTCAACTACACCAGTCAGTGTTTTCACCCTAATTCTTAAGGTTATATTTGTTGTTTTTTGCCTCGAGTGGGTTCGTTGGATAGGTAATGTCGAGGAGACGTGGAGCATATACAGACATCTAACATGTGCTCAACAACTGTTGAAAAATAACAGAAAGAATTTTAGGACCAAAGTCGGGAAATTTTGATGAACTTCAAAAAGTGATATTTCCCACCTGGTGAATGTCAATTCTTAGATGAGTGTGTGCCTTGATACAAACTGATCCTAGCTTTAAAATGATGCCCCACATAGCTTGGTAGTGACAGGTTTAGGTTCATTTTTTTGGCTACCAAGGCTCTTCTATCCCACCACACGCCAAGCTGACATAAAAATAAATGGACACCTGTTCTGGACTATTCAGGCTCAGCGCTGTCTGGGCACATATAGAACCGAAGCCCACAAAATAGGTCCGACGGAGGTAGGTCCACTTTCAAAAAAATCCCTCAAAACAAAAATAAAGAAAAAAAACATAAGCCAAACGCCACTGTATTAAAAGTCTCAATATGGGTCAGATCAATTTATTAAATCTATAGCTGTTTCGTTTAGATGTACCACATGCACTAAAAATTGATTTGTGATACGAGCCGATGTCACTAGTGAACTTTGAGCACCAAAGTTTGGAAATTTTGTTGGCTCGAATTAATGAAATGCTGATAACTGGCGATAACAACTTTTTATTAAATTGATAAAATTGACCAATGTTTTCGTTTATGTTTTCCATCAATTAACTACTACACCTGAATTACCAAAAAGCCATATAAACTGACATTCAGATATTAATTTGTTATTGCATGTAGGACGGGATGGAGGGGTGTAGGGGGTGAAAGAAAATTATTTTGTGTGAGAAGTATGCGGCCCATGTTGCATACTTTAAATTGGCACATAAAAATGTTTTTCTATTTTTTAACGTATTTTTCAAACATGCACTGTATGTTACATTATGTATGGATACGTTCAATGTATACATGTATGTATGCCACTCAGTTAGCAACCATAAAATGTATAATATAAGTAGTGTACACACAGTTTTGTATTTGTTTTATTGCTCCAGACATGGCCAATATAACATCTATGCATAAAGATATAACCGAACATAATTGTTGATTTCCATACGACATTGCTGTTGGAAGACATTCCATTTTTCCCTCTTCGGGGTTGAGATCTTATATTATTGCCATTTGTCATAAAATTTCCTGACATTTTGAACTCGAATCTGCATCTTTCTCTAAAAATCCAGCGAGCGGGTTCAGCAAGATTTAATTCACTCCGAAAATAATTCGCAAGAGTAGTGAAATTTAACGAAAACAATTTTTGTATGAGTCAGCATCTGGTCTGATTTCACTGGACATGGATTGTAGGTAGATTATACAAAAGAAAAGCTACTGTTTGAAAATGGGAAAATTCAATCGAGTAGTTCCGGAGGTATGGTGAAATTAGTGCAATTTTCGAAGTCGAGCAACGCGTTTGTTGATAGGCGTGTGATACTTCGAACTAAAGATATCTTCCGACAATCGGATCATACAGTGCTCGGAGCACTGTGCTCCAAACAGAAACTATTATAAGCATTTTGTCCTGAGGGGATTTCGAGTCAGAGGCGCATTGTCGACATTGGTTTAAGTTTAAGTTGAATTTTTGACTACGTAGAACGGACGAATATGTGTTTATTATCTCTAAAAAATAGGCAGAAATGTTCCCTTATGATAGGCTCTGGGGCTCTGG
>JANTFA010160171.1:0-10413 GCA_026413405.1 Phytosciara flavipes
TATCATATTTTCCCTGCATTCTCTCATCTTTCATAGTATTTAAAAGGGAAATTCAGATAATTAGAAAAACGACGATATCGTTGAATATGTCGAAAGTTATATTTCTCAGACCGTATTCTTAGTCATTTCTCCATACAGATTTCATTTTGCGAATAATAGAAAGTATGTCCACGTCCAGACGCTCATCATATTCAATTGGATTAGACAATTTTGTAGAATGTCGAATCAAAATTGTCCAGCCTAATTGTAACGAAATAAATTACTTGAAACCGAGTTCAACTGACGAAGCCAACCGAGGACGTGACAATCTAATAGATTCAATAATTCTATTTCGATGATTTTATAAAATTTATTGAAATTTCTCAAACGCCCCCTCACTCCGCCTTTTATATTAAAGTTGCATCTGCCGAACATTTTTAAATGGGAAATTTTTTTTTCAAATTTAACTCCAGCTTCAAGAATCATTCAGCTTTCGTATTGTAGACGGTCTGAGACGGTTTTTTCAAATTAAGAATACATTTTGATGGTAAGATTTAATTGCTATGATCCCTATGAAATATTGCTCACTGCAATTAAATTTTCTCATTGTCATGTTGTGGTTGCTGTTGTTGTTGTTGTTGATGGCTTTGTTTATTAGATTTAATTTGGTCAACATTCAGAGAAATCTATTGTAATGTAAAGTATTGTAATTCCTTAAAACTAAATAAATTAATTGTAAAACAAGACCAACGAATACATTCACTTATATATATGGGGCACTGATGGCGATCAAAATCAACGCATATGGCAACCAGATTTTATATTATCACCAAATTAAAGAAAGTATTTAGCTCCGACATTGCATCCCTGTAGTTTGAAAAATGAACAAATGTTCTCGGTTGTATCGATTGAGAGAGAGAGAGAGAGAGAGTAAGGATGCTGGAAAGGATGTAGCGAAGTGAGACAAGCCGTAAGTATTGGAAGAGAGTTTTTCTCATCTTTTGGGAGGCTTTCTAAGATAATCAACAAACATAGAGCTCCAAGGACATAATGGACCTTGCATACAAATTTAACTAATAAATGAATCTTGATGGAAGCCTTAATGTGTACATGAGAGATGCAATTCATATACAAACTCTTCAGACCTAACGCTTAGAGAGTTAATCTACTTCGCTCTTCAGTAAAATTCTTTCATCTCAATTGTCTTAACATGCATTTCTCAAAATAAGAGGTCTACAGCCACCCATTGGACATGTTTTATATGCACTAGGTAGAGGCCAATAATAATTGTTTAGAGTGCTTTTCAGGTCTGGGGCTAAAAACAATGGGATTCCTACATTTTCATAAATTTTTAAAAATATTTTTAAGGATTTGTTCAAACATACGAACGCGTTGATTAGAACGAGTCAAAAGTATGTTTCAATTTACCTGAACCACTCTAATCAACGTGTCTGCATATTTGAACAAATTAGACCCCTTAAAATATATGACAAATACAGATCCAATGTCTTTTCGCCAGGACCTGAGTTAGGCTCGGAACAGGTCAAGTCAACGGGATCTGAAATACCTGACAACTTAAGAGTCCATTCACAAATTTCGCACTCTCTACAGGGGGATGGGGGGGTCTAACAAAAACGTACGCTTCATACTTTTTCGAAATATATTCTCCAAACATTTTGGTGTGCGAGGTGGGGGTCGCAAATTTGCAATTTTGAGCGTGCGTATTTTGTAAACAGTCCCTTACATAACCTAAAATTTAATTGCCTGAGCTGAAGAGATCTTAACTTGTTTGTGCCTTACGTGACCTGAAGACCGGAAATCAGCCAAATTCTCAAATCTTCTAAGGAACTTTTATAATTCTTCTGCAAAATTTAAGCGCTGTAGAGCAAACTATTTCAAAATATGGCTTTTGTACAGCAATGCCATCACAATTCTAAGGAACGATTCAATAATTTTTCAAATAGTGTGCAAGGAGGTGCACTTTGAGGCGCATTACTCCGAAGCACATTACACGATGCCTAAAATTGCCACTGCAAGACAAGAAAGCAACGACACACGTAGGAAGTTGTTTCATTTACACAACGTTATCAGTCACTAATCTGATCGGTTCTGCTATACTCAACGTTTTAGAAAAACAACACCTCTGAGTTGATCACGAAGGCAGGCGGTGGCACACGAGTTTTCTAATGGCCTTCGTGGGTGTCTGGACCATTTTTTTTTCTCTTCGAAACCTTACGTTTTCTTGTGTTTCCTGGACTTTGAAGTACTTGATTTGTGATTTGCTCAGAGGACGAATCAAATAAACGTTTCCAGGCAAGCTTCGTTGGGTGTGGAAAATAAGTCTTGGTATTATAATCACAGAAAGTATATATGAAAAGCCGGGAAGAGAGAACATAACAAATAGAACAAGAAACTAGATTTTTTTCTACGATTAATCACGCTAACGATGTATACGCAGTTTGTAGTACCTTGTCGGCGACTACCCGTATTCCGGTGGTAATCGACTTTTAATAAAAAGAAAAAAATCTGAATTGCTAAATTTTTACGGTGGAGGCCTACAGAAAAAAGTCGACTCCCTTTACCTGTGTTGTCGCTTCCTAAAACTAAATTCTCATTTCTGGCATTTCTGTAAGTGTTTGCATTCTAGTTGAATGAAGCGCGTACAAGATAATTATACCACGAATTCCGACCTAACATTTCTGCACTAAAACAATAATTTATGTATGGCCTTGTGACGAAAAACGATAAAAACTTGTGTTAAAACGTGTCAATAATGTAAACGAACGATATAAGACACACATATCTAAATTACAATCGTTATAACTTCAAATAAAAAAAAACAAATTCGACTTTTTGTTACGAAAGAGCGAGACCGACGAGATCAAAAATAGGAAAAAGAGAGAAAGAAAGAAGAAGAAGAAGAAAAAGAGTTTGGCTGAAGTCTGACCACAAGACAGGATGTCAATAAAAGGAATCGTTTGATAATATAGCCTGTTATGTAGGTCGAGGAAAGAAGATTAATTTTTTGGAACAAAAAAAAAGTAGATTACACACCGAGTGTCGCCGTTGAATGTTTTAAACAAATAATGGTACAACATTCATCTCTTGTAAATTTCGATAAAACTAATACCTTTTTAATGAGTCACCTTCTGGTCTCTGGCTGTAAAGTTCTTTTGGCTTTTTTCCCTCTGTTGGTGTATTATATATTCATCTTATTTAATATAAATATACAGCAACAACACCATTGAATATCTGCATTTTTATGCTTTACACACGAACATAATATGTATAACAACGAGAACCGACTACACAAATTACTCAAAAAAGAATAAAATAAAAACCAAAGAAAACAAAAAAGTTTTGTAGAATAAACTTGGATGATTATAATATTTTTAAGTTATTAGGGTTTGCCGGAGGCCTCGTGGTCCGCTTTGATTCTGACTCTCTTTTTTTTATTATTATTATTTTCAGCGAAAAAACAACAACTAAAACTTTCGTTACTTATTCATTATTCATTAAAAAAAAGGGTTTTTTTTCTTAAAGTTTTTATTGTAAAAATTCACTTCTCATTTATCTGTTAAGAACAAAGTCATCGTCATCGATGAAAAATTGGCAGTTTAACCAGTCATTATTTATAATGATTATAATTTAGGCAATTTTTTTTGGTGAAAACAATTTCGATTATTTGAAATTCGAACTGAGAATCTATATGTGAATGGCTGTGTCGATAGTATTTGGGACTTTTAATTAAGTAAACAAGCAGAAAAGTTATAAATTTAAGTGAATCGACATGCAAATTTACGATTATTACGAACGATAAACGATAAAATTTGAGTGCATCTCATCTCATTTGTGTCACTTTCAATGTGGAGACGGACATTTGTATGGTTGAGAATTATGCAATAATCAGGAGGAAGGAGAAAGACCAAAACTTACTTTTTTCAGATTCCTTTTGAACAATTCATAACGATTGTAAAATGAGATTATCTGAAACAATACGTTTGTTCCGCACAAATGAGTCAGAGTGTTTTTAACTTTGTGAGATACACAAGTGTGATTTACGCGATAAAAGGTATAGGAAAACTGTGGACAAGGTATGAATAACGCGTCCTTAATGGATGCTCCAGGAACATTGTTCCCCTATTTTACTGTTTGGGTTCTTTCTTTAACCTGGTTACAGGTGGCAATTCATCTGCAAATCGGACAACCAAAATATAAGGGGCCATTCACAAATTACACACGCTCTATAGGGGGAAACAGGTCTGAGAAAAGGGTACGCTTCATTAATTTTTGAAAATTTTCTCTACACCTCTCGACGTGCAATGCGGAAGGAGGATCTGAGATTCGAAGTTTTGGACGGGCGCAATGAATGGCTCCTAAGGATCTGAGTGAGTCAGTTTTGTGTCAACCTGGATCAAAACGATCTGGCCTGATTTTTTAGTTGAGGTTAGTTGAATCAACCTGACCTGAATAACAACACGCCCTAATTTGATTTTAAAGTCAAACTAACATCAAGTCAAGCAGGTCCACATGAAACTGATACTGCACTGGAACACTTTTATTAGGCATTTGAAAACAGTTTCTGGTCAACCGTGTCGCGACTTGATCTAAACTCATCAGGCAGACTTTCTTTTCTGGGTTTTACATAACTCTTTTGAAATCACATCCTACTCAGAACAGCAACACCTTAAAACAATTTATGAAATTTCCTAGACAAGTTTCTCGTTTGGTGTGCAACTATCCGCACATACAAGAATTTGTGCTTAATTTGTCCTTGGCTGAGCTATCATACTTTTCGTTTTTTAAATAAGCGCATCACAAAACGTATACCAAGCAAACATAGTTTTCTTAACCTACCCTCTAGATTATTCATGATTAATGGTCACCGAAGCAAAGACAACTGTTTGGGCCTCAGTACATAGTGGTGGCCCTCATCGATTGTTCCACTAACTGTCCCCTTTATGATGAACATTTGCAATAGATCTCGGTCGGACATTTTACTTTCAAGGGCACTTTCCATTTCAGATGCAATATCTTCTTCACAATGCATTATCACTTCACTGTTTAGCATATTCAGTTTGACATTGTTTGCATGAATCGCTTCATTTTGTTCTGAAAATACTTTTGATTTGATAATGATCTCCTCCTTCAATAATTTGAATGTTTCAGTCATTTTTTGTATGCATTTTTTCACTTGTTGCATTTTGTATTGTTTTATAATTTGTGTGGCGTTCGCTCGTGTTGTGTATGTGACGGAAACAGTTACATAAGGACGATTTGGTTTGTGCGAAACGGATCATTTGTTGGCGAACAGTACAGTAGCTGCAGAGTGGTGGCGGTAAACTCCGAGATTTTGGCGTAATATTTCTGCTGAGCTAGTCACATTAGAATTCACTCTGTATGGTCGAGATCTTGTAAAGGCTTATCCCTAGGGAGGGAATGAGAGAAGAACACGGTATGCATTGCACAATGTCTTGGATATAAGAGACGGTTTGTACGAAACTGATTAAAGATCATAAAACAGACAGATCTTTTCAAACCTACATAACGCAAAACGACCTGGTCAATATTGCACACAAGATCAAAGTAAGATGGAAACGAAAATTTGATTTTTAAGATTAACGTGAACTAAAGTTAGTGATTACCACTCAGAAAACCCCCTTTGTGAAACAAACAACGCTATTACACCGTGTTTCAAACAACAGCATACAGAACTTCTATTTCTGGGTAATGCTGTTTGTTGATGGTAAAGGTTGGGTGTGTTTTACTTTTATAACGATTTTACAGAATAACAAAATATTTTACTTTTGTTTGATGGTGTGTTTGTACACTCGTTTTTCTGCTATATTAGCTGTTGCTGCGATTTGCCGAATTTGCGATTTGTAAAAGAAGTTGATGGGGAAAGACCTAATACGAGATAGAGCTTCTCAGTCTTCTATAGTCAAAATCTACCTATGGCGAATTCCACGACCTTGTCCCGTGACTAGCAAACTTTGTCTTGAAATAGCTCGGAATCGGTGAGACTTTTCTTAGAGCAACATTCATGGAACCTTATCTGGTATACGACCGATCCTCTTTCGAATGAATCAAACATGCTCTAAGAAAATATCAACGGATTTCGAGATATTTTCATTAAGAGTTTGTTAGTACGGGGAACAAGGTCGTGGATTGCCACCTAAGTAGCAAATCCCGTGACCGGCAAACTTTAAACCAAAATGTCTCGAAATCGATTAATATTCCTATGGAGCATGTTCGATTCATTCGAAAGCGGATCACTCTAGTAGATTCGATAAGATTTAAATATGAAGTTTGCTCTAACGAAAGTCCAATCGGTTCCGAGCCATTTAAATACCCACTTTCGTTCATCATGGCACAGACTATGCAATTAGCCATATACAACTAAACCTCAACCAAACTTTTGACGTCAGTTTAATAAAAATATTTTTGCTAAGGAGAATATTCTACATTTGCACTTGTGAGTATTCTGGTAAACTTTTGCTATCATTTTACGTACAACTGTTAGCTCGAAATCAAAGCTTAAAGCCCTACGTATGTAAATTTACGTAAGTGAACTTAAGAGAAGGGACATTGTTTCTGGTTCGGAAGTGGAAAAATTTGGTCAGAAGTTCAACTCAGAGGGAGTATTTAACAACAATCCAGCGCTAACATATCACACTCACAACTACACAAAACTGGAACGATCGTCGTGTGATGTTTTGCAAATTGTGTGATATGAAACTGAACTCGACACGACGTACGTTTCATACAAACAGAATAAGTTTGAATTTAGCGCCTATATTGGGACGGCGGCGTCGTTGTATCTGAACACGAATACCACACACACACACACGTACAAGAAGATTTTTTCAAGCTGCTGTTTGACATTGCATATCTAGGTATTCTTATATCGATGGTTCAACTATATCTCGACAAGTCGTTCTTAATCCTGCTGTGCCCTTCATTTCGTAACGTTGATCGTATTTTCCGATGTCTAGCACAAACACGAAAAAGAAAACTTGACCAGGAAGACCTGTCCTATACATTTCGGTTTACAATGATGCTTTAACAGAAACTAACAATAGGCCATCCATCAGCTGCATGTAACACGGCATCAGCATCCAGCATCGTACTCGCATGCTGGAATAAAAGGAAAATTTACAAGTTGATCCGTATTATGATGAGCCTATGTGTTATCAAAATCGTTCCGTTTATACATTGAACCATTGAAATACCAAGATAATCCTGTTTACGTACATCCCCATCATCACACAATACTTAAAACCGATAAGAATATTATTACACCACTTTTGCAACGAGAAAAAAAAACACATTTCTCGTTAGCAGCTTCATTCAATATCAGTATCGGTTCGGTATTACAGATAGTGCTTGTCGTTATGTTGTACATTCAATTTTTTGTTGTTGTTGTCGTTGTTGTCAATGCGATTATGACCGCCTTTCCTCTATGATGGTCCTCAAAGTGAAATATACTTAAAGATAAGATTGGATATTCCGTTATGGCGTAGTACACAGTTTGCTGTACAGTTCACTCTGGTATGGGGATTTTATAAAAGAATTTCAGAAAAAGCTTTTTCTTCTGTTTTTGTTGTTATTTTCATACAACCCTCAAAGCTGCATTTTCTACAATGGGACTACGTACATGGGACTTCGTAGCGAAAGAGTTTTTATTAGCATTCCACTTTTTGGTTTTCTATAAAATGGCATTTCTAATTTGATTTTTTTTCAACATCCAAAATTACTGTACGTAAAATCGGTAAAGAAACCCTTAAAGCGTAAGTGTGACGCAAGTCCTTGTGTGTAACTTTCAAAAGAACTGATTTGGCTTAGGGTGAAAGAAAAAAACTTCAACCAAGAAAATTTTAGCAAAAAAACTTTTGAACACAAAATCTAGATGTCTGTCGTCAGACCCACCCACAATTTGTGCTGAAGGGGAGCTAGGTCTATAATTTGCGCCTGAATTTGTGCTGTCTCGGTGCACAAAACGTTTAAAAATTTATTTTCGTTTTTTTCCTGAAGCGCACTTACTGTCTGAATTGTCTGTAATCTGTAACGGATGCAAATTTCAGTTGTTCAAAATGAATTATTTTACAGTTTTCAGTTCAGTTAGATCACATAACTTTCAAAATCAATATATCGGCTAAATTTTTAACAGATTTTTACTCTTAATATTTTCCATAGTCTTCGTAGTTTAGGACTCGCATCACAGCGCTAACAAGGTAGCGCCATGGCCAAGAATACTTTTTATTGGCTCCTGCTGATGCAATTATTGAAATTTGTCTAGAGTTCGTTGCGAGTTAGAACAACACAAATTCATTTAGCAGCATGTATCACACGGATCTGGAAATTTTGCACACGGTCCGTTTTATAGTGTAGATTACAAAAGGCACTATATGTAAATGATGAGCTCATGTTCGCTGTACAACTGTCTGTAGCATCATCAACATTTGTGCACTGAGAGATTTTTCTTGGTATAAAACCATAAGAAAATCTTCTAAATTTTGTGAACTCAACTAAATTAAATTTTTAAAATCTTTTGCTCTTCTAATATTCTTCAATTTGAAAATCTCAAATAGAGGCTCGGCTGGGATTTTGGAAGGAATTGGACGAGGTGGTAGGGGTGTCAAAGTCAAAAATCGATCAATATTGTAAGATGTCATTTCCAACTGCTGATCAACAATATGTTCATCGAAAATTGTCAGAATATTTTTTTCCGCAATTTCTGGACTTTGAAATTGTCAAGCTAGCTTTCTCACTTTACTACAGTATCTGTAGCTCCATATATGTCGGTCGGTCGGTTTGGATATACCGCTTCGGGAGTTATCGAAAAACATCATTTAACAAACCAAATTCGAATAACAAGATTGACCAAACATTTCTGTTTAGAGAAAAAACGACTCTGCATCAATTAAAAATAATTTGAAAAATGATTCGAAGCTAATTGGACATTGTTTCTATTGAAATGCAATTCACCTGGCTAAGTTTGCAAATTTTTTTTTCGGTTCAGAAAATGTATGTTGAGAGATTCCTAGAAATTTAGAAATATTTTTCTGTGATTTTATGCTTGGTTTATGCTATGTACACAAATGACGTGAAGCAACTTGAGTTTTCGATAAATCCTCCCTGACGCACTTCTTGGGCTGAATATACAAAACGAAATAAATATTTAAGCTGGCCATCACAAATGCCATCTAGTCCCATGCGATTTAGTCGATTTAGTTCATTTAGTCCAAAGAAGTGCATCACCCCTCGCATCCCTCTTGCGTCACAGCACGCAAAATGTATGAAATCTGGCTCAAATTTCTTGAAACCCCCCTCCATATGGCATAGCGTCATTTCTGTACGACCCCTTTGTTAAAAATTTATCCTGGCTCAATGGATTCAAAATTGTTTTTTTAGAATTACTCATGGTGATTCTTCGTAACATTAAAATTGATTCAGTCAAGATTATTTACTGTATTTTATTCCTCGAATTTCCAAGTACAATATTTCAAAAATATCTAAGTATCTTTGAATACAAAAATATATTTCTCGAGAGAGTCTACCGCTTTTTTTTTCAAACACAAAAAAAGTATGCTGTTCGTTCAATGCATAAAACGATGTCGATTATTTTCTATTCGTTATGGTTATTGGATTCAATTGATTTCGTTCCTCTTTTTTTTCGCTTTTCTGGTCTGTCTGTTTAATAAGCTTTTAACTGGAATTGAATTTTATAATAATAATGTGTAATGAACTATTGGAATTTAATTAGATTTTCAATGAGCGAAGTAAAGGGAAAATAAAAATTTTATTTGATGAAGAATTTGCGTTTCGAATTTGAACGTTGCACTTGCACAAAAAAAGGAAGAAGAAGAAGAAAAGTTCGTCGATGTTCTTTCTTGCGTCTCGTTCTCAGAACTTTATCTATGTTGGCACGTATCACCAGTTGGAATTTATAATACAAAGTATACGTTGAATGATGTTTTGGAATAAGTTTTTAGCCCTGTAAGAAGTACATAGATCTATAACGTTTGTAGATTTTCGTAGTAGAAGGGGACGGTGAGTAGAGCTGTCTGCTTATCGCATAACTTCAATAAATCTCAGCCGCGATTTAAAAAAAAATTGCCACCCGATAAGACTGAACAGGACGAAAAGATCCGCTTGGATCTTAAAATGTATCATTTTTGCATCTTTAATCGAGTCGGTATTGAGAAAATTACGAACATCATCAATTCACTCCATATTTTCTAAAAGAAAATTATGAGGGTTCCAAAGACGTTCTTGGATTCCCACTCTCCAAAAATATTTGAAGTCAATTTACCGCTGCCGTCATATAAAAGCTGTCCGTTAACACAAATATTTTTGCGTTTCTTTTTGAATCTGAAGCGACGGTTTGAATTCATTTCATAAATTCAATTCTATTCTACTCTAGTTCATTCC
>JANTFA010160193.1:0-20180 GCA_026413405.1 Phytosciara flavipes
TGTGATATATTTACGATCCAGGATTGCGAATATCGAATCTGTGGTTATGTTTTCAATGGCCATCTGTCAGTACCATGTTGTTCAATTTTTTTCAGAAATAGTTCAGATGATCCTTCTATCTGGGGTGCAACGCAACGCCATCTAGGTATCATTTCTCTGCTTCGATGTCGATATTATATTGTTATTGAGGACACAGTATGCGTTTCGTTCGTTTAAAACGAGATGACGCCATGGTGTTTGGTTTTTGTCCAAAGCTAAACCCAATAACGCCCTTAAGAAAACATTTTTTTTTTTCAAAGAGGAAACGGAACAAGTTTGGGGTACTTTGCCAATTACGAAAAAGAAATAAATGAACGAAATTAATCATGTCTTATTGGAAGATGTAATTAAAGTACCCTCAATGAAGAATGGAAGGTATGCCCATCTGTAACTTGAATAATTAGGTAACGCAAGGTTCAGCATTTACTTGCATCATATCAGCTTTCCACTATGTGAACGCCGACTAGTCTGAGTCATCATCAATTTTCTTATTAATCGTGATATCTTTCATGAGTGGTTAATTTTAGATCAATCAAAGACCAATTCAAATTGTTATTTTGAAGTAGTCTGTCGGTATTTCAAATTCTATTCGATAAAATCATGCCGTACAAACTACCCCAATTTACCGTGTCTGCTGAAAGAAATTATGAGTTTCATGAAAAGAAATATTCCGCGTCCTTACAAATTGCAAACATTTTAGTTCATGAACAAAAACTCAAGAAAAGAAAATTGCACAATAGCTCCATCAAATTCTCATAGTTACTTCCCATCGGAAAATTTGAAAAAAATAAAATTTTATTTAGTTCAGTTAAAGAGAAAAGTTGAAAGTTTGTTATGTAAACGGCTCATTCATTTCTGTGACGATCTGCCGATATATTGAAATACGAACAAGAATTTCGGTAAATAACAACCTCACCAACAATGTAGATATTAAACTTACTAAACACTCAGCCGAATGACAACGGACAATGGAAGCTTTTGTGCCCAATGTTGATTTTTCTTTTCACTACTAGTTCTGGATTTATTCGGATCGGTATATTGAACAAAATATAGTCACGCGAAATGAACATATTTACTTGAAAAACGAGGACAACATTAGCATTGAATAGCGGATATGGTTGCATGTATTGACTCTTATGTCGACTCTTCTTCGACATAATGTTTTTCGAAGGCAGTAAAATCGGTGGGGTAAAATTACTTTTAAATGATTGTGTTCTGTGTGTAATTTACGAGTATTAAGATAAGGAAAGAGAGATCGAAGAATCACTAGTTCCAATAGCATCGAAAACCACAAATTGCACGAAGTTGTCATGAATATTTCTTTATTGGTCGTGATGACAATATGATGATGTGAAGCTTTAAAATCTATCGAATCAGACAAAAAACTAGTAAAAATCTCACAAAATTCTGAATTAATATCATTCGTCTTACATCTAATAACGTAATAAGAATGACCGATTACTCTAATTTATACAGAAATGACAACAGAACTTCTACTATTGGTCAGAGCATTGTACTTAAACTACGAAGCCACACAACAGATTTGAAATGAGGGGCCTGCCACACAACAGATTTGAAATAAGGGGCCTGCTCGACGCAGTAGTCTATAACATTCTCATATGAATTTAGGTTTATAATGTTAGTATAATACTACTGCGTTCCGTCTTTTCATACATTAAAAGGGGCCGAAAAACCGTTAAAAAGATCTGTTGTATTGCTTGGTAGTTTTAGTGCTATGGTCAAAGGCTAAAAAACGAACGGCCGGCGCCTATAATAATAGACTGGACACAAATGTGTCAAAAAATGCATAGAATCGTAGTACTTTTAATCGCACTGGCATGGCAATTCTTTTCAGTATTGGAAAGCCAGCATATCAAACAAAAATGCAGCGGGCATTTTTGACCAAAGAAGTGGTAGTAAAACAGCGAAAACTCGGAATACAATTTCAGGCTTTTGTGTTCTTTTCGCTGCTGCAGTCATTTTTTTATTTTTACAGCAGATGATTTGTCTTGAACTATGCATTTTACATCTGTTATCGATAGGCGCGGCAAAGAGTAAATGAAAATCATCGAATTAACATGGTTTTATATAGAAAAATTCATGTTCGAAAAATTGAAGTATTAGATTTTCAATCAATATTTTGTAAAAAGCTTTGATCAAATGAAGTAGCAGCAGTATACAGATAATGTTGACGCACTCGAGAACTGTGTATAGAATCTTACTACGCACTGCAATAGTGGCGAAAAATCTTGGTTCTTTTGTTAATGTTAATGTTTGTTCATTATACGAGGAAACCATTTTGTGATAAAAGCAAACTCACAAGTGGCTTTACGAACAACAAGCTTCGATAAGTGCCTCTACAAGCCGAAGGCGAGGTATGCAACTACGCTTGTCGACAAACAATTACCGAAGCAATTTCCTTAAAAGCTCACAGGTGACTTTTCTTTAATTGAATGAATAAATGAATTACGTAGCAGCATCCAATGTAACGTGAATTTTCATGAAAAACGATCCGAAAAAGATCCACACTTCGAAGAGTAATGCATCGTTTTCACACGGGGCATATTGCAATGTAAAGTTCAACTGTCACTGCTAAAATACACACTACACACTTCCAAGGGTAACATCAAAATCTTTTACTTCTATAGTTCTATACTGAAGCTCAAGAATCATGAGTAAGTTTGCGTTGAAACATGTGATGAACATTTGGTTACAATAGAGACCGTAGCAACGGGAAATTGCTCTTGTGTCTTCAGCTTGAGTGAAGAAATTTTCAGCGTTACGTCTAAGCAACGGACCGCTAGAGTGTAATGTAGTGTGGTTGAGAACATTGCAATTGGAATGGAAAACCCGAGTCTTAGTCATTGGTAATAGCCGCGATGTCTAGCCGTTAGAATAGTTGAAGTGATTTCTATTAACAGTCAACGGAGACAATAAAATTACAGACACAAGTCTATCATCATAATCTTGATTCGGACAACAATATAAATCAACCGAAACACATCAAACAAACTACACGCATATCAAAAGTTCGGCTAATCATAGCCAATTTTCTCCCTTATCATTTCCATTATTTGTCAGACACTCATACACAAAAAGGGAAAGGTGGAAAATGATTCATTAGTTTTTCTTCCCAAATTTCCACGTCGGAAATTTCATTTTCTACATCTACATAACAACCACTTGACATTTTGCTATGCTGGTTCTGGTTTAGATATACGTATGCCCGAGCCACACGCAAAAAAATCGATCTCCATTTGGTTCTATAACTTTTTTCCTTTCTCTGTGGCTTATATAGTTAATAAATCGAATTCGTGACAGCGTTCATTTTTCAAACACCAAGACGGCAAAAAAGCCCTGTACGTACACAGTAACACACCAGGTGAATGTGAATGAGCGAATTGTATACGCTTTAGAATAAGGGAAAATGAAAAATCAATTCGCTTTGTGGCAAAGTGTCATCGTAATTTTTTTTTCTGTTCCATTCGTGTTGCGAATATAAAAAACACATTTCCCTTTAATGCCAGTAAGTCAAAATATTGAGAATTTTCGGTTCGTATAATTTTCATCACAAAACCATTGCGGCAAAATCGATACAACTTTGAATTGTTTATGGCTAAGTTTATGCCATGGAGAACGAGAAGAAGAAGATATACGGATCGAATGGCTTGGAAGTTATATGATGCAATTTTCTATTATCACAATAAATCAATGGCCTCGCTCTGTTGAATCATCGCTCTGGCATGGATGGCGCAATATTTTATTCGTCATAAATAACCCATTCGATTCTAAATTCCAATTTAACTTCTAGATGTTTGCCATGAATGGTTAACTGTTATGTTGTCAGGTCAGGGTGTTTGATAGTAACGACAGGATGCTGAAAATGTCCTTTTTGAACCCATGCCGAAAAAATATCGGACTCAACTTTGCAATCGAATAAATTATTTACGTTTACCGAGATGACCCTTCTGAACGACATGTTTAAGATCCGAGTCGAGTTGAACCCTTTTAGAAATGACGAGCGTGTATCGCTTTATGATTAAATATTCCAATCAGACTGTGGAAAGGAAATCATTTTGTGTAACATCCCACTCACAACCACACGTAATAATCAATGCAAAAATTGCTTTAAATATTCATACATATCCCAGACGTCCAGACGCCTACTTTTAATATCGCTTTACACGATAGAAAACTCCGCCATCGCCATTGCAATGAGTGTACATGCATTTTGTTGGCGTGTTCGTTGTCTTCTTTTAATTACAAATTGTTGAACCCATTGAATTGGAAGAAGAACAAGCAGTACAAGGCAGTCCACAGTGAAACCAACGTGTACTAGATAACGTCAATCAATATTGCGAATAGTTCGTTGGTGTTCGGCGAGAAGACGTATACGAGACACCTACTCAATGTTGATCGATAAACATTTGGAAAGACAACACTATTTTGGTCATATATGTGTCCTATGATCCCTGGAATTGATTTCGGTGCGACTTATGTGTACATAATCTTACATCATAAATGTCTTATAGCGTTAAAGTAAGAGCATTAAAAGCTTAGAATAGAACCATGAATTATGCATGTTATATGGTGGGAAAACTTCGTGTTCCATTTATTTAAACATACAGAACAGAGACAGAGAGAGAGAAACACAAAATAACTTTTCTCAATTAGTCGTTCATGTCAAGTACATTTTCTTGAATAAATATCGAACAAACAATTAGCTTTAATGAAAAGAACTTTAACGGCAGAGTTCGAAGTTGATTTTCTTTTGTACTTCCTTTTTCAACCCGTACGATGTACAATGGTGTAATCCTTTCGCTTTGAAACACTTTGATTTTAAATCCCTGAGTAAGGGCAAACTTGGATTTGTACAGACAGCGAGTCAATTGAATCGCTGTCGGTTGTCAAGATTTCAAGTTATTCTCCAATGTTTTTCAGTGTTAGAGAATCAAGTCAAAGTCACTTGAGGACCAGGACACACTGGAATATAGGAGAACGAAAAAGCCAATGAGCTATTCAGAATTGGAAGTGATGAATTCGTTGGAACCTAGCTTTCGCAAGAAATGCAGACTCAATTAAGGCGCTGATGAAGGCGAAGAACCATCAGAATAGATGGGAAGCGTTGACTAGCTGCAGGCAATCGAAAGAATTACTAGGAGGAAGTAGTAGGGTTAAGTCAAGCTTCGCACTCTGATTAGTGTTTTAACATTAACAGGACATACGAGTGTGAACTAACACCTCAGCAGGAAGGGAATCGTTGTAGATCCACTCTATAGAGGATGTAGTTTGAAGGCAAAGCAAATGTCTCACCGGACCGGACAACAAGGGTAACAATCATTTCGGGTTTAAATGTTTTTGCCCATATCTTGAGGTAAGTTCTCAAAAACTTCGTACGAGACTTTCGAAATTGCTGTAATACCTCTCGCACTAGATAGAAATCAAGGGTCCAGAATTTGGCATAATCATGAACGAAACAACGTCGAGGTTGTTTAATCTTTCAAGCATCTCAGATCTATTATCAACGTCGCAAACGATATAGATGGAGAACTTAATATCCGAACGGTGCAAGCGAGTAGGTGCTTTTTGGCATTAAAAATTCTCTTCAGAAACAAGCTACCACGACATATCGGCTCTACAACCTGGATACTGAAAGTAAAGCAGGAAAGCAGACTCCAGGTGATTTGAGCATGAAATTCAACGCCTAATATGTTGCCCAATCAAAGAGGGCGATTCATTGAGGATCGGAACGTATAGAAAGCTCGAGGAAATTTTTGGAGCTGAAAAAATTGTTGACGCTATCAAAGCAGCGCGGCTGAGATGGGCCAGTCATGTGATCCGTATCAACGATGACAGAGTGAGAGCAAAGAAGGTGTTCATTAGACAATTCGATGGAACAAGACCCAGAGGACGTTCAAAGAAAAGGTGAATTGACTGCGTTGAAGGAAACGTACCAGAGCTGGCGATTCGTAATAAGAAAGTTGTTGCCGAAGATCTCCAGGAATGACTTGAACATTGCTGTTAAGTAATGAACTAAGTGTACAAGGGATGAACTCAAATGGAATCAAACGAAAGATGCAGCGTTGTAGAATAGTTTTATCTGTCCTACACTACTCGTACGGGTCTCCCTAATGTTTTTAAGTAGAAAACCGAAATAATTTCGTTCGCAGCTGTTGAGAACGAATGTGTTACATCTAGGGAAATTACTTTATTGTGTTCCACATACATTGGCCCCTTTTTTCTTCTATATTTTTTGTTGTTGTTGTTATGGATCACAAAACGCGTATCGTCCAGATTGCCCTATACGAATAATGTATTTCATATGGATGAAAAATGTACACACCAGAGAGGAAGACTTAACTGTTGCATAAATATGTATGAAATGGAAGAAAAAATTGATTTTTTATATTTGCACATGGGCTTGCGAGGATAGGAACATATAAAATACGTGTGGTATAGCCAATGGCGTAAGTGAATCCAACCGACGCGACTATGATGTACAAAAATGTTATATCGAGGGAATGTGGGTAAAACGGGAAACCTTTTCTTGATAGTAGCGGAGAGAAAGCAAATAGAAAAATCATTTTTATATGGTGTCGAGAGTCGACATCTCACACACATATTTGTATGAAAGTTGGTTGTGTATTTAAAACAAATTGTAAATGAGGGTAAGTTGAATATATTTTACATATTCTTGGTGTAAATATTTGGAATAATAAAGAAGAAAGAAAGAAAGCAAGAAAAAAAAACGGTGGCGCAATACTGATGGTTTTCCATCGGAATCGATTTTTATATTAGGTTTTTTTCTGTTCCGTGTTATAGGCATTCAGCAGGCAAATTTTCTGCCCTACCACCCATTGAATATGAATATCAAAACTGTTCAAATTATGGAGTGTCGACAGAGTGCTCTTCACTCCTTTTTTCCCCCTGATAGGTTACTGGCTTTGTTCGTTATACCGAAGCGAGCACACTCTGCTCTGTTACATAATTTGTATACAAATTTGTAGACAAGACATTGTTTGGCAACGTACCAACGTACAGTATATGGTGTATGCTCTTAATTATCCGTAAAGCTTTTACTTCACATAAAATGGATGTCTGTTGGGGTTTTTATGAAAAGATTATGTAGGTTAGTGGATTTCTATGCAAATGGATTAATGGCAATGGTTGAAGGATATCGAAAATTGTTTGATTTTCTGAATCGTTAAATTGATTTTGCCAGGCCCTACATGTACATACCAGCCATTTAAGCAATTTATACCTACAGTTTCGTAAACCATTCATTATTGTTAATTGAAGTGCAAATTAGAAGTGATTTGCGTATCATCCGTCGATCATTTGCATTAACATTAAGAGTTAAGAAAGCTCCAACTAGGAATTTTATATCAACAACGAACATTACAACCTTCCAGAAACGGCAGACGTATCGCAATTATATTCGGCAAATTTGCTACTTCGTTTGTTTGAAGTATTTCGTTTTGTTTGACTCAAGGTCTTTTACTTCATTTGTTGCAACATAACATTTTTGTATATAAAGGAGCACTATGATCGTTTATTCGCTTGTTAAGCTCACCGTTTTCGATAGCAGATGCTTACACTGTTTCTGGAAGGTTTAAAGATGCGACAATTTCACTTTTAATTTAAGAGTGATGGCTATGAAAGAGAAAGATCTCATTGTATCCCATTGCAATTTTGGTTAGGGTTGGACTTATGTACAGCAACTGCCGTTCATAAATGACGTCATGCTATTTTAGAGAGTTTCCAACCTCACCCTCCCCTCATCGTCATGCAAAATGGGTCAACAGTGACCCAAAATTGTATGGATCGTCGCTTTTTCCTGACCCCCGTATCCTCCAACAGCATGACGTCATTTATAAATGGTCCCTTAGGGTAGGGCTTACGTCCTATGATTGTCATCGATTCGGTTGCTAAGGGCCTTTCATTGATGAATTTAGTTCGACATCAATTCGCGATTGAATCATCTCGACGGGCCTGTTAAGATGAACAGTTGCTCCTTACGTTTGAGCGTAAAGTGCTACGCACCATATTTAGAGCAATGCGCGAAGGCGAAAGGTGGCGGCGACGATACAATTTCGAATTGAAGCGTGATTATGGCGAACCGGATATAGTGGCAGTGGTGAAAGTCTAACGGTTGAGGTGGGCGGGGCATCTAGCGCGCATGAATAACAATAGAGCTCCCTCAATCTTATTCCGAAAAGATCCAGAAGGGCAAACAAGGAGATGACGCCCAAAAATGAGATGGATAGATGGCGTCGAATCAGATGTTCGGACGCTGGGAATAAGGAGTTGGCAAAGAGTCGCGAATGACCGACAACGTTGGAACGGAGTTCTCGATCAGGCCAGGACCCATAAGTGGCTGCAACGCCGATAAAGTAAAGTAAGTAAGACGGGCCTGTTGGGAATTGTATATTGTCCAAATTCCTGGTTACAGCCAACGTCAAATGAATTTCATCAGAAATTTTTCCCAGCTGATTTTCATGTAAACAAAGGTTGTCTGGCTGTATTTTGGCTCACGTTCGAGTTTTTTCTGAATTTTCATTCTTCGCAAAGGTACCATGACCCTTTTAATTTAATTCAATTGGATTTGCGAATACAAATCTAGGGAAAAGGTCCCGTCCGTCAAGCAAGATTGGTTTCGTTCTGCTCAATTTATCCTGATAAAAGACCGATTTTTTTTGCTGACTCTCCAGGCAACCACAAAAGGATTTTCCTCAGTCAGGCATTCGAATTCGACATGTTACAATGTCGAGTGTGAAAGCATAAGACCGTCGTACTTCGTACGAGTCTAAAAACCCAAAAACGACTACACCGTACGATATAGTTAAATCCACCGAAAACAACCTAATCTTTGTAAGATTAATTTTATCAGAAAATAATTTCCAGTCACACTGGTAACTCATTTAAAAGTGAAATCACAATTTACACTACACCCCAAAAACCGAAAAAGGAAAAGCTACAAAATGTTGGACGTATCCATTTACCCTGAGGATGGAAATCCCTTTTACATTTTTCTATTATTTTTGTTTTTCCTTTTTTCCGTCCGGCCAACAAATCCATTAAATGTTACAGAGAACACAGAGCCATGAAACCATGATTAAACTGGGGACGCATTTATACATCAAAACTAATTCAGTCCACTAGCCAAATTTCGGTGTATATTTTGGTATGGATGTTTTAATACACAGTAGTGAATTCAAATATAGGATTCAGAGTGTATAATACGAAAGCAAAGGCTTTATTAAAACCAAGTCTTAGAAAAAACAACTAAATTCACGGAAGCAATCTTAAAAAAGACGCAGAACACTGCGAGTATACCACACTGTATCAACCGTCTGATGGTTGGTTCTATTAAAATCGAGTTGGTGCCACCAACTTGGGGGTTTGAATACTGATTTTCCTGCACCTAAGCCTCCAGTGGACCTGTTGTGCGTACCCCTGATAATTTCAAATTCTACCGCGAATTTAGACACTATCCGTCGCTCTAATTGTCGTAGCTAGATTGTGAAATGTGGATGGTGTCATGTACGTGTGTCATTGAGAAAACAGAAATCGACGTGATTTCTTGATTTTTGAATTGAGCCCTACGCTACGATGGGACACTACTAGAATTAGCTAACAATATCAGGTGATTATTTCCGACTAGGAAAAACCGAAACTACGTTGTCTACCGCGGGGTTGTAACCCGGGATCTATGGTGTATGAATCCATTGCTCTACCGACTGAGCTGCCTGGACCTTCAGGACACTCAATAGAATTTATAAATTAAAAGAACAAACTGAGTAAGGGATCATCCATAAATCCCGTCCTCTTTGAACAGGGCGGTACGATGAAAGTGTGACTTGTGTGTCATAAGGTTTAGGAAAAGTGCGGACAAGAGGGAGGGCGGTCTGAAAATCTAATGAGCCCTAAGAACCTCTGATTAGAATTTTGAATAAGCTTGCCAATAAACAAGCAGATTTATGAACGAAATTGTTTCAAACCTTCCCGTTACTCCCAGTACGTATACGCCTCTTCGAAAGACAATGTAGAACACAGTCAAATAAATCATAGGCTGGGAACGAAAATATATCACCCAACATGTCGTTTAATACGTAAAACTCGATTGCGAGTGTGCCTTGTGTGTTATGTGTATGAGTGTGTTATGACAAAAAATAAAAGGAACAAGAGCAAGCTCCCAAATTCTTCCGACAATAAAAAAATATTGGTTTTGTGGATGTGTTTACAACGTTACAGTACAAGGAGTTTTATTGTCAGAATGACTATGGGGTATGTGAGTTTTGTATTCCTTTTTCTTCTTTTTCTTTTTTGGGGCCAATTTACTTTTTTTTTTCGTAAGGAACAGAACACGAAAACTTTTTGTATTCGTCGTCTTTCGAATTACAAAACTATTCTTCGCATATTTTATTGAAAACAGGGTTTGTCCATTTGTCATGGTGTATTGTTGGAACTTTATTTCAATTTATTATTGAAGCAAATGGAGAGAGAGAGAGAAAATCAAGACCATTTTACCAAATGTGTAACGGCTACAGTTTTGTGCACAGTCATTAGCAATTTAAATCAAAGATACCACTAAACTCGGTCAACATTTACATTCAATGATGCAGTGACGTTGTATGTTCGTAATCTTAACTCGGAAAACATGAACGTTGTGACACAAGATTCTTATGTAAATAGGAAATAATTGTAGTTTCACACGAATCCAGCACAGTATTCAGCTATATTTCGACTGATAATAATTGAATTTATCTCAGCACTCTGTAGGCTCTTAGATAGACACGACCGTATTATGTTTATGTAAGATGTTGGTGTGGGTATAAGTTTGGTTATTTTACAACTCAGACCTGGAAACATTAGCATCATTTCTGGTATAATTTACGAAAGGCCCCCAAGGACACATAGCATTTTATCACTGAGTTTCCTTACGGAAAACATTTCCATTTTTTTCTACTTTTATTATCAAAGTTGCTTACAATGCGAGACATTTTTAAGAGATGCAAAAACTTGAATCGTTACGTTACGCTTAGTAACGGGGTCTATCAGAGCACATTGTGCGCAATGCCTTCGTTTCGAACCTGTGTTATTTTATTATTTTGAAAAGGATCGATCCAAGCCGTTAATACTTAAGCTAATTCTAACGATATCCAATTTTCCAGCGTACTCAGCCCACGACTAATCGAAATTGTCATTAACTTTCTCACATCACATTTAAATTAAATGATTTAATGCAAGAGCTATATTCGGAGACGGCGTTGGCCTAGAAAGCGAGAGAAAGCTGCAGAGCTCCGGGAAGTATTTGATGAGTGGAAGAGTATAAGTACTTCAATAACATGGATTAAAAGTCAATGAATTTACAACTGAGAGTATGTTCCTCCCATTTAGTGATTCACAAGTTCCGTCGCCATGCATAATGATCAACGGAAACGTCATTCCGAAATATTGCGAGGAAAATGTAAATTATAGGATCAGCGTTTGCTGGCTGAAATGGTGATAAAATTCAGGAGTATTGTGTGATACCAAAACTCAAGGGCAAAATCTACACAATAGTATAGTCCGACCTGTGCTCTCATACGATTCAAAATGCTGGACTATGCATGAGCAATTTGGTAGAGATTTGACAACAGCAGAGATGAAGCTGTGCCGCATTTCATCACAAAGAAACACCACATAGAAAGTCAACATATTCGAGGCGCTTCTAACATAAAAGAAATCGTCGTCGACAAAGTTAACAATGAGAGAAACGACTGGTTTGCTAAAGTCCATTCTCTAACCAAACAACCGACGACAGTTGATGGGTTGAAGTAACGAGATAGAGACAGTTGCAAACATGAGACGCGCAAGATGGGAAAACACACTGGCCGTAGACTGCATCAACTGTTGTTATACGCTCATCCTGGGAGTTGAAGTAACTAAAAAATCAGGAAAATTTTTGTATGAAAAAGCGAAGGAGAAGCTTTTGTAGGTCTTACGTCTTGCGCTACTTTCGTCTTTCAATTTTACAGAATGATATTGAATAGGTACATCAAGATAAACAAAATCAAATCCATTCTCGCGTAACGTTAGAAATTTGCGACTTATTTGATTTCTAATGCCAAACTTAAATTCCATTACACATTCATCCGAGAAATTCCCGTCACCGCTTTTCATGGTTGATTTTAACAAAATTGTGATGCAACCAAGAAAACCAACTAAATTTGACATCATGTTGAATTTAACGTTCTGATGTATAACACTGTGTGTTATGTTATGTTAGTGTATGCCATTATAACAAGAAAGCCAAGCACAAAGTTTTGTTTACTCTGCAATATTTACGCAAGCCAACTTTTTATGTCCTTAGCATAACGTCGATGTGTATTACATTATTTCGGAGCCATTTTAATTCCCTATAGTGCAACGGATTAATAGCAATATCAATAAAATGTAAGGAAAATGTTTTACTGCTAACGTTACTGGTTTCTCTAAATTTATCTGCTTTAAAAATGTCGCATGCACTTTACTTGAGTGCCGGAGAAGAATGTGAATAAATTTATTATTTATTGTTTTAACCCCTATATTCCATGTCAATAAATACCATTCTCTTACTCGCAACAATAACATCCACACACACACACACAAAAGAAACGGAATGTTCCGGTATCAGGCACAACATGTCTATTGATTGCTGTAGGAAATCTGACAATTTCACATATATTTTGTTGGAAAAAGATTTATATAATTCGAGCGATAAGAAAATTCTTTGTTTAGACCCGTACGAAGTACGAGGGTCTTATGCGTTCACTCCTACGTTTGTAACACGTCGAATTTGAATCCCTGAGTGAGGGCAAACATTCTAGGGTCACCCCTAGATGCCAAATCAGCAATAAAATCTGTCTCTCCGTCAACATGATAACTTGAGTAAAACGAAACCAATCTCGATGGGAGATGGGACTTTCCTCGTGCAGTGTGGTAGTACTCTTACTCTCATCGGTGATTTTTGGATTTTTGTGTTTCCTGGCCATATCTCAAGTAAACTTAACTTGATTTTGGTATGAGTATAATTAGAATGATTCAAAGGAGCAATGTTGCAGATCAGTTTCAAGATGTATGCCTTTGATAGACAACCATCAGCACATTACTCGTACGGGTCCCCTTTATGTTGTTTTTTTTTGTATACATCCCTTTCATCCTTCCTAGTCAATGCTATATCGTTGCTGTGTGCCACTATATTACAACATGACATTTCATTTTGTGTTTGTGCGGCTCTCTATAATACGAAATTGTTATCTTGACGGAGTTATTTTTGTGAATTCTTGTTGTGTGTATAATATTTCAAAGATGGCCCAAGACAATCTCCAAAAGCTTGTCCAAAAATTGAACAATGGCCTTTGATAATATGAATATGTGCTTGCTACGTTAGAAGGTGGTTGGTGTACACTATGATAGTGATGTCATACGTTCAAAAATAGCCGTAACAAAATGAAAGGATGTCAAGAAATGGATAATATTGGATTACGGAATGAACGAGTAGAGGAGACCATGAAAACTAATTTTGTGGTTAATTGTCTTTCTCCCAATTCTGCCATTCTTCTATACATCGTCATCCAGTTCATACCCAAAGCATGAATATTGAATAAATGGATGAATAGCATGAAGGCGCACTATATTCGAAAATATTAAACTGGTTGGGTGATGGGGAATGGAAGGGAGAGTGAGAGGGAGACAGAGCGAGGGAAATGGTTGTCATTTTGCGTAACTATTTTGTATACATTTTGAATAAAATTATGTTTGAAAAGGGGTTGTAATGGTTTCCACCGGTTCGACTTCATTGTTATATCACAGAGGCACCAAATGGAAACTAGCTTTCAACGAATTTGATTGTATAATCCGTGTCGCTTTACTCAGATACATTAAATTCACATCGATATTTTGTAAGATCTGTGAAATTTTCTGTCTTCAATCTATTCCAGTCGTCTTAGCGTAAAACATTATTTCTGCCTAATAATTGATATACGTGGAACCGTGGAAGCTCAGCTTCGTGTTATTTTGCTAATTAACAATACGCACGAGCCACACATTTAACTAAAAAGAGAGTGAGCCTGTAATCGCATAATGCTAATCCAATGACTGAATTTATATACAAAATCGATTCAAACAAGCTCAAGAACGGTAATATTTCATCCAACATCATTGCTGAATGCTGGGTATTATTTACTCGCCAACACATAAAACAAACGTTGAGAAATTTTACTGCCTGCCTCATGCGAAAGTTGAACACTACGTAGCCATATGTACCCTCCGAAAGAGATCCATTACGAGTTGGAGCATTTTCAGTTAATTTCTCATAAATTTTTACATTTGGCAGGGAGACCACATTGGATACTGCTACGTAACTCAATAGTTTAAGTGGTTAGCACTATTTTTACGCTGGTACCTAAGCCTCCAGTGGGCTTGTTGTGCGTAAGTAGCTCAGTGTGTTTTCGAACAAATTGCTTCGGTAATTTTTTTTCCAACAAGCCTAGTTCCATGCCTCGCTTCGAGCTGGGATGTACAAACTCGAACACTCGATAGATCATCTAGAGGTTTCGGTACTTCCTCTAACGTGGATGACGTGTAGGTTGTGATTTTTACAGTGGATGACGTTTCAAAGGTACTTGAAGATGATCAATACACTCGATATGTACTTGTCAAAAAGACAGTTACCAAAGTTTGTTCTTTCGAAACATTTGTGAGTTTGCTTTTATCACAAAATGGTTCCCTCACGTAATGACTTACTTTCGCAGCATCCAACGTAAACTGCTATTGTTCGATGTCCGAAGAGTTGTCCATGTACACAACAGAATTATCATTCTAAATGTGAAATCGTTCAGTCAACTATAAGCTCGAATTTAATACCATAACACTGTCGACCATGTTATAAATTTGATCCGTTATGAGGACGGAGCACAATGATGTCCCATTTTCGTTGTTAGATTAATTGTGTGTGTGTGTGTGTGGCTATGTTGTAGAATTATTTGCTTTGACTGCATGTAGTTGTCCCACAAGATTAATATACAATGACCAAATGAATTACTGGACGGTAATTGATTTGTCTAAATACGGTGAATTGTGTAGGCTGGGCATTGTTTGGCTTGCTGTTTTCGTAGAATTTTAATACAAAATTCGCTAGCCGAGAACAATAAAAAGTGACGAGCTTTGGGTAGGATTCGAAAGTAATATATTTGATGATAATTATGACGATGCGCTGGACCGTTGGTAAGAAAAATTACTTATGCAGAAGCCACACAAGCAGAAGGCGCAGAAGCAGAAGACACAAGCAATTTTCCATTGCTGAGATCGAAAATCATGCTGCGACTTCTAGTGTAATCTGACATCCACCACAGGCTGAACAATTGAAAACGCAGTTTAATTGTCGATCCTTTCAACGCAAAATTGCTCGTTTGTCTTCAACTTTATTTCTAGTGTACTGCACATCAGTTAAAAAGCACATTAAACTGCAAAACAGCAGAGAGTTGACTTCAACTTAAAGTTGATTAACGGATGCTAAAATGCAAATCAAATGCAAATTATTCTGCTTTGTTTGTAGCAAATAGTTCCGATTGTAGTGAAATTTTATCAGAGTAAATAATTCAGAAAGAATTTTCACATTCAAATTTTCGATGAATCGTGCTAAAACAACCATTTCATATTTCAACAGCAAACTACATTTTAACACACACGTCCAAATTCACACAGTGAATGAATATTGCTTTCGAAATATGTTTCATGTTAAATTAAATAAACATTTTCGATCGTATACAATAACGAGGATTTTCCCAAAAATATTATGCACAATCCGATTTCCAACACGTGAGACTCAGAAAAAATTCGTGCAAAAATCCTGCAACTGCAAGGAGGAGGAAATTATAATATTCTATTCCGTTGAAAATATGATTGTGACGTGTGGTAGTCTGTATATAGCATGTGAAAGTGAAGCACACTCTACATCAAACAGTCGGTTGTTTTTTTAATTAGCAAACACAATTTGTCAGGAATGAGTTCTGTTGAAAAGTTGTTCAACTGAAACTATCTTTATGACATCACAGTAGAATACCTAGGTAGAATACACGGTGGAGTTGTCAATATTATAACGCATGGAATGAAATTGTAAATATTTGTTAATGCTACAAACATGTCACTCCCTACTTCGAAATTTCCAGAAACGGGGCAATCATCTGTTATCGACAACGATGACCATAATAAGCGAATAAATCGGCAGTCATTCCATTTTATATAAAAATGTGTGTCGCAACAAATGAAGTAAAAGACCTCAAATCGAACAAACCATAGTATTTCAAACAGACGAAGTAATAGATTTTCTGAATATAATCGCGGTACATATCTGCCGTCTCTGAGAGATTAGTAATTGTCTATGTCCTTGTTCGGAAATTTTTATTTTGTCGATGCAACACACTAGGCAGGTCCAAACAACCCCATTGGATGCTTTAAAGTTATTCATTTTGGTTTCATCAAGTTCTTATTCAAAACTAAGATGAACAACAGCCTGAGACGAAAGGTGTTTGATTCATGTGTCCTACTGGTGCTGACGTGTGGAGCAGAAAAACCTGAACACTAACCGAAGCATGCGAGAATAAGCTCACAGTAGCACAAAGAGCAATGGAACGGAGCATGCTTGGGATTTGGCTTAATGAGAAAAAGAAAAACCAATGGATTCGTCAACAAACAAAAGTAGTTGACGTAATGGAAAGAATTGCATATCTGAAGTGGATTGGACAGGACACATCGCACGAATGACGGACGAACGTTGGACCAAAACCATCATGAATTGAGACCGCCAACAACACGACCCATAGACAAACCGCCAGAACGATGGACGAACAGCAACCACGAATTGGCGATAGTAAGCAATGAATCGAACGATGAAAGAAGAAGAAGAATATTTTGGATGTGGATTTTGAAGCAACAATCTTCACTAACTGTCTTTCCGACAAGTGTAAAGTTTACATATCCGAGCCGAATGCGAGATGTGCAAGTACACTAGTCGCCAAACATTTATCGAAGCTAGTTGTTCAAAAACACACAAGTGAGTTTGCTTTTGTCATAAAATTGTTTCAGAATTAATGATTTACGTAGCAGCATCCAATGTATTCTGATTTACTGGTTGTCCATATGCAAAAGTTGAATTTCACATAAAAATTCACGAGAATTGACCGAATTTATTCCACCTCGCAATGGACCATTTTCGCAATGGTCATATCGTTTTATGTAATGCAGAAGCTCGCCATCGGCTCTATATGTAACTCTCACTCGTCGAAACCCCAGTTTGGACGCAGTGACGTAATGTATCTACTAAGCTCCTCGATGCAGTGATTAAAGGGTTTGTTTTCACCATAGGCCTCGTAAAAAAAAGGTTTACACAACGTCTCGAACATAGAAAAACGAATTGCAAACATGCTGAGTTCACTCATTCGATCTGTGTTCGTGAGTTTCTTCTATCGATTTTATAGACTTCTCGTCTAAATACCGATAAATGTTTCAAGTGAGTCGTAACCATTTTCACCATAAAATGTTAGAACAATCCACCGAAAACGTTCCTATAGAACAAGTGCATAGAAGGAGAGAATCAAGAAAATATTTGTTTCATTACAACCATTTTATCTCGGGATATCGACTAACATTTAAATTCACAATTTTAAATTATTTATGTGTGACAACGGAAAGTTAATTTTGGCATTAAAAGTTTATCGTTACGTTTCCATGGTTTTCCATGCCTGCGAGCTGTATGTATGCCAGGGAAATTTATATTTGCAAAATTAAATGTGTCACAGCGGTTTTTGGCTTTGTCACACGGAACACAGAGTTGTGTGGCTCCGAAACTTATTTTAAAACATAATTGCTCATGCGGAAATTATGTATAGGCTCTGAGCCTATGAGATTTTAATTTTGCGATCTTTCTACTTCTCGCCACCCCACCCCCAAACATAATCCATTAAATAAATATTATACGTCGGACCTTTTCGTGTTGTTGTGTTTTTTTTCGCTTGCCTTCCTTTTCATGAATAACAAATTTATTATCGAACATAAAACGGCGGGCTTGTCACGTAAATATAGTAGTTTTTGCTCAACGTTAACTCCGCAAATAGAAATAGATAAATGACACTGTAAAATAATTAAAAACAATAAACCAGACTGGGAACATACTTCTACCACGAATATTGATTATAACAAAACTTTTAACTCACTGAACCACTGTGCTGCATTGTTTTATGGGTAGCAAAATAGTTATTTTTCTACCGAGGTAATTATGACGGTGTCTTCTCGCACTAGAGGTCAATGATTGTCAATCCGAGGCGGAGCCGAGGTCGACAAGACATCGTGTTCGAGAAAATACCGGCATACCTACAGGGGTAGAAGATCGACCTGTGTTCCGTGATCAGAAATGATCCCCCAATCTGATAAATCTACAGGGGTAGAAAACATTTTTTGCAAAAATGAAAACAAAAATTCGTTTAAATGTTCCAGAAGACTGTTTTGTATTATTATGCCATGCAGTGTGGTGTAAAGAGACGGTTTGAATAAAATCAAGTAGTCAATGCCTCAACAATATCTTCTACATGATTTTATGCTTCTGTAGCCGAATGGCTGTAGTCGTTGCTTTTTTATCAGAATGATCTTGGTGTTGAGTGTTCGTAGCCTGCTCTTATTTTTATTTATGAAAAATTGGTTAGGCATCATCCATCGTCCTCTTTGAAGGGAGGAGGGGTGTGCCATGAAAGTGTGACTTGTGTGTTATAATATTATTCATCCGCCGTAACAACCCTTTGACGAGTCAGAGGCTAGATCACTATTTACTACTTTCGAAGATTGTGGTTCTACTTTTTGAGATTCTTTCAATACCGAAAGTGCTGCGCGACAGACCCTAGTTACATAGATGTTAACTCAACATTGTTGAGTGTCATCTATGTACTATGATGACTGGGTAGTACAAAGGATCCCAGGAGTGATCTCTGTGCATCGATCAGAAATGATCGGCCCAAACTGACGAAATCTAAAAAAAAAGTGTCATCTATGTACTTAGGAGCGAAACAATATCTTGGCCGGCAAGTCGAGTAAAAGCTTTTTCCAGTGGAAAATTTCCACCAATTACTACAGACTCGAACCAATTCAATCAGCTGTGTTTTGTGTCTGACAATCGGTTTTTGTCTGTAACGGTTGACAATTGAACTCTCGCACTAGCAACTTCAGTCGTTCAGTGGAAAGCAGACGACTTAACCACTACGCTATTGAGTTGAGTGGTGCGTATTATAAAATATAAGAAAAATGCAGACAAGGAAAGAAAAGGTTTCTTGAAAACCGTAAAAAAGTGAGGACGGGATTTATGAATGGTCCCCAAGTACACACTCTTGAACCATACGTTCGATATAGTTGTGTGTTTCTACTGCCGAATGGCTATAGTCGTTGCTTCATAATCAGAATGTTCGGATCTCAGGTGTTCGATTTCTGGTCTTTGTAAGATTGCTATTATTACTTTATCACCAGTGAAAAAATCTTGTCTCTCTCATATGACATCAAACACCTGCATGGAAAGGTGATGATTATGGCTCGGAATTTCAAAAATATGTTGAAATAACACCGAAAAAAGTTGGAAGATTACATAATTTGGTAATGCCCATCAAAAAGTTGGTAAACTGAGGTAAGTTAGCTCTTGTTGTGTAAGTTAAAAATGTTGTTCTTTAGTTAAGTTTGCTTGAAACCGTTAACTTTATACATGTTCTTCGGTAGAATGAAACTTAGCAGGTCGTACACAGAAATAGAAATCAATAAACTTTTGCATTCCTCTTTTGTAATGTAATGTGCCCTTACAATTCACAATACCGAAGTAAATTATGTGATAACTATTCAATGCCAACTGAAATGAATTGAATGTTTGTACTGTTTTAAACCATTGCTAATATAATATCATCGGAAGCCACCGTACACTACACACTCAGCATGAAAATTTAATTTTCACAAATTTCGTAATAAAACATTATAATCTTCAACATAGCACATCATGAACATGAACTAACACACACACAATGTGCAATATATATTCATAATATTTATGGTAATATATAATTAACATGAATTCAGTGTACATGGCACGG
>JANTFA010160194.1:0-10410 GCA_026413405.1 Phytosciara flavipes
TTGTAAAGCTGCCAGTTACTTTCAAACCGAATCGTGGAGATATTCACGTTGCATTTTCAGAATCAGATGATACTAAAAATAGCAACCGAGTCTACGAATTTGGTAAGAATTTCGGAATTAGTCATCATGGTAATTTTTTTTTCATTAAAATGTCGCAAGCTCTCGGTAGCTACCGTAACACTCTACTCGAGATAAGAAGAAAAGATTATCTTCACGAGAAGCGAGACTTCAATGGAAATAGATTTGCAAATTATGCTGTTCCAACACACCGTGAATTCAACGTCGAATTTTCAGTCTCCCGAAGTGAGTTCTCATGAATTCAAGTGAGAAATTGTCATTCAGATATTGCTTGTTTAGGTGGCGTTGTTCAAATAGTGGAGCTTGATTCAGGATTCAAACTCAGTTTCGTCGATCAACTGTCAGTAATAAATGTGAAATACGTTTCCTTTGCCGGATTCGAAGGTGCACTAACGGGAGTCAAATTTTATTGTGTCGACTCGTCGACAACAGGAAATGTTTCCACAGCAGATTAGGAAATTGATAGTGAAACACCAGCACCACCACAAGCCGACAACGATGACACAACTAATGCGGTATAGAGCTGATCTTATGCTAAATCAACATTTGGATTGAATGATGACAAAAATAAGCAAATAAAATTGACGATGAAACTATTGAAGTAAAAGATTTTGTGTCATTCTGTTGAAAATACTCACTGTAAAAGATCAGTTGATGGAACAGGTTGAAGCACCGCTCAGGGGCTTTTGGAATTCAGTTTTTTAGGTTCATTCAAGCATGAGTGTACAATGAGGTGGATGGTGGATACAACACGATTCGGTATTTAAGACCGATTTCAAATTTAGACTACCCATTCAATTCGATGTGACGAACGTTGATGGACTGTTAGTTCTGGTAAGTTGGCATGTAACACGCCAATTTCAAAGCTCTGCACACCTACAGTTTGTTGTGTACAACACAGACATTTTTTCGTACAAAATGAGTGATATTTAATAATTTGTTTAAACAATGTCAACAATTTCGACAAGAAATTTGCATTCAATTTGCATAACAATGCGCAAGCCGATTGGTAATAGGGTTTGTGTTACACAAATTGTTTTTGATTTCTGTTACGAGGGGGAACGAATCGATCTGGTCACATGATATTTTAGGAAATGAAAATGTTTACCTTCTTCATTTTCCATCGACCTGGGACCTCGTCTCTATCCAGGCGTGTTCTTACAGTATTCTACAGTATTCTCTGTTTCTTATTTTCATAATTTTGCATGTACGTCGATATACAAACAACACATTCTGGTACTGCAAATGCACTCAGCGACCAATTTTCGCTAGTCGGCTTTTTCATTACCTTCTCTTCATCACCAACGAAAGGCGATATCCTCCTGTTGATCACTGTCTTTGCATGAATTTTTCTTATTGCAGTGTCATTGTTTTCAAACCAAAGTACTCCCAACACAATAATTCAGTGTGAGTCTGCAATCTAATCGAAGGGTGCTTGATTACAGAACCTAGAAGGAGTTGAAGATAAAATATCGCCAGTCGGAAAGTGAGGGATTTGGGAGTAATATTCGACACGAAGGTATCTTTTACTGAGCACATCAACTTGAATGACGTCTTTGCTCTGAAGAGTGTCAACTGTTCGGTCTATTTTGGAACATGCAAATGTGGTTTGGAATCCGAATTATCCATAGCAAAAGGATGGAATCTGTTCAAAAACAGTTTAATTTGTTCGCAATTGGTTGGAAAAATAGGCTGAAACTGCCATCGAACAAATCCAGATGCAAACTAATTAATTTTGAATCGCTCAGAGCCTGAAAATGAAAGCTTGCGCACTATTCATTTTCGATTCATTGACAAAAAGGACAGAGGTTCCACAATTGCGCTCACTAACGAAAATTGACGAACAACCGAGAAAGTTAAGAAACAACAGGATTTTTCGATTAGCAAAACACAGGACGAAATATGGGAATTTCGTTTTTCTTATATGTTCAGTTGGGACTGAAGATCCCGTCGAATTGGTTATGAGGAACTGCCAAGTAAATAAGGAATTGATTTGCCACCATTTTAGCAAGTGAATTACCCCTCGGTGCTAACGGGTCGGCAACTGATAAAAATAATTAACTTCGGCGAATAAAAAGATAGAAATGAGTGCAAGAATTGCAGTGTGTTGTTAAACTTCAATTAAGTAATAAATAATTTACTATTGTCGACGTTATACGGTAGAAGTATGAATAGCTTTGGCCCATTATTATTTATTTGCATAGCACTACGGGTAGTTCCAGCTGCGGAGAGTGGTAGGTTGCAGTGTTGTGTATGAATGAATACAAATTCTGTTGTGCCTTCTGGTCGGTTTAAAAAAAAACAGAGAAACTTCCATGTCGGAAAAACAACAAAGCCAAAGTAAAGCCAACGCCGCATACTTTGATGGCAGTAATTTCAAGATTATCATTATGGTTGCCTCGGTTGCCTACTTCAGCTATATGGCAGTATGGTGTCTAAATAGCATAACACAAGCAGACTGCTTCCAAATTTAAAAGTGCGTAGAATTAATGCATTAGATATTGCTTCTACATACTTTGGCATATAAAGGTTTTTAATAACCCTTAATTTTTGGGCCCAAATTGCAGACCTCTGCTAGTAGCAGTGATGATCTGGTTCTGAGAGTTTCATGCAGTACACAAAGCATCAATTTAGTGTCTGACACAAACATAAATTTAACTTTTCAATTGTAGACCCTTACATTAATTTCATGTATACGAGGAACGCGAGGAGTGTAACGACTTTTCATTTCTTTATCGCATTATTTCATGCTAGCTCATGACCGACATCGGTTAAAGTTGTGATAAAAGCAAATTCACAAGTGTGTTTTTGAGCAGCAAGCAAAGTATGTAACTACACTTGTCGAAAAACAGTTACCGTTACCGTTACGAGTTGCTAAAAAAAACACTTGTAAGTTTTCTATTGTCATAAAATTATTTTCAAATTACTTAGCAGTATCCAATGTAGTCTGGTTTACTGCCTGTCACATGCGAAACTTGAACCATGTAATGGGTCATTTTCACTTGGGGTAGGCAGTAAATAAATTTTAATTTCCAGCCGATGCGAAATGTCCAGGACCATTGGCCTTCTATGAGTCAATCGAGTGCGAACCAATTGAATGTACAATAGTTAACGGCTGTGCTTATCAATACGATTGTGACAAAGCTAAATCGTTGCCATGGGATAAGTGTTTTGTTAAGACTAGCGGTCACGCATACGAAAACGGTGACAGTTTGAAAGATGAAGATGCGAGTCCTTGTGATATCGGCTGTGTATGCTCAGCAAATATGGAGAATGTGTTAGTATTGATCGCAGCGTTTAATTTAAACAAAAGCAAAACAATTACACCAATAATAGAGGAAGTACGATGTAATGTTACATATTTGATTTATCAAACATTTATTTCAGCTCGGAATTCAAATGTTCACTAGTAGATTGCTTTCTACCTCCACCGAAACCAGGCTGTTATCGAAAAAACAGTGCTCTGAATTGTTGTCCAGGCGAAGAAGTTTGCCGTAAGTATTCTGTATTAACTCCAAAGGGACTAAAGTATAAGTCTACGAAGCCCGGGGATTTTTTTTCAGCTGAAAGTCCTGAAGATCGAGCTGAATGTACGGTGGGTGACAGGACTTATAGAGATGGTGAATATTTTGGTGTTGAATCAGAACCAGATTTAATGTGTGTCTGCCAGCCCGGATATGAAGGTAAAACGATTTTTATTTTCGGCCGGAAGGATATCACGTGGATGAAGTTTTTCTTTCGAAATTATTTACAATGTGACATTTTCAGGGAACAATGTTAAACCATTTTGTGTGAAGACTTCTTGCAGTCCATTATTTCAAAATCGCAATACCATTGCATTCAATTGTGCGCCAGTATATGATAACGATGGATCTCCTCAAACAAGTTGCTCCGTCCGGGATAGATGTCGTACGTATATTATCATGCCAATGCTTAAAAATGTCAATGTATTATGTGTCCATTATTCCATAGAGAATGAACAGGATGTGGTAATCAAGTCAACGCAAGCCAAAGATGAACAGAAAGCTGGTAAATAGAGAATTTAATTGTTCTTTGATCGACGGTCGTTTAAACATTTCATTTCGCATGAAGGGATAGTAGGGTACGATTTACGGGTGTAAAATGACAAGACAGTTTTGCTCAAAACATTTTTTAAACACAATCTTTCCATGCTGCGATAGTATACTTGAGTCACGGCTCGGGCTCCTATATTATCGTGGCGCCATGATAATAACGCTAACAATCACAATTACGGAAATTGATGTGATTCTCGCCAATTTCCGATATTCTAAGGTCGTTGATGACCTCTGTGGAAGTAGTAGTAGGCTGTGCGTGTAGGACGTACGAAAGATTTTTTGTTCCAAAAATTCTTTGTGGAAATATTTGGAAAAATTGGCAGATTTCTTTCGACTTGGGGGAGCAACATACGCGTGTTTGGTGACCTTTGTACTAGCTGATCAGCAACTCCGAAGGAATTAGCGACCGTTCGAAGCCAACAACTCTAGTGGTCTGTTAGAGATGTTCTAGTGCGGGGTGGTAAGATAGAGTGTATTAGATAATCTTACTCATACAAAGTGATACAAAGGTAATGTTAAAGATAATGGTTCGAAGGCATAATTTCCGTTCTTTTTAACACTGTGTTCACATTACGAAAAAAAAGATTTTGCAGCTAGTCCAGAGTCACTTAGTCGAACGATGGTAATTGTTGTTAGCTGTGAGTTTCACGAATCTCGGATGGCGGTCGCGCGCTGTTCAATACAATGTGTATGGAAAGTATCAATGTAATGAGCTAGGATAGCAAAAAGAGGGATCCCAGTGGGTCGTTCCACTGTTAGTGGTTCAAATTTCAAGCTCACTGGTAAAGAAGTCCTAGAATTTACAAGGTCAAGGTCGTTTTACTTTTTTTAATGTCAGTACTGTAGGTGGTTTCAACATTCATTCTTCATTCCAAATAAAATAAATTGTTTAGCAGTCTCAGGTGTTATAAATTTTGCTGGAATGCAAACAAAAACCAATTTACTAAGTCATTATCTTTGCTCACTCGTTGCACAGATTGTTTTTGTTCGTATTCCGCTCCTTTGACATAATATGAGGCTGAGCTTGCTAACTCATGCACTAACCTATTTTTGTTCAGCTGTTGCATGTCAGTTTGGTAACTTAACAATGGAATATGGCGATGAGCTAAACCAAGCCACAGATTATAGCTCCGTTTGTGTGAAATGTGTTTGTGAAGTTGGTCCGACACCAACGTGTCAACGAATTCCTGATGAGGAATGTGATGTTACTGCTCATCCACCTTTCGCACAACGTTAAGGTCCTTTTCTGGATAGTAGATAATAGCAGTGGCAAAAATTATTGGCCAAAACATCAAGAATGGTAATCGGATCGTAGACAAAAATATCAAGATTGAAGATAGAATATAAAACTGGAGATAAAATAGAATCACAACGATAACTGTGGCACATCAACACTTCACGCTTTCATCTTCAATTTTGAATTACTTATCTGCATTTTTATATCTGCCGTTTTTCAATTAAAATTTGTATTCACGAATAAAGAGAATGATTTGGCCAACTGAAGTTTTAATGAACTGTACTTCTCTAGTTTTTAAAATTCCAAACAACATAATGGGGATCGTCGTCCACTTTTATCGATTGCTAATTGTGGCGAAACCTTTGGATGGTCGGTGTCAGATGAATGAATAGCAGATTCTATCAGATTCAAGAGCGTTACTTCCGATGAAAAAATTCCTGAACCATTTCATTCCGTAAATTGACTTAAAGTCAAGCCATACCTTACAAAGAAATTGAAACGTCGTTTTTTACCTCATTGTGAAACCGACATTTTGGCACTTGTTGCAATTGATGAGGCTGAGAGGATCATTAACCGAAACCGTTTAAAGTACAGGAAAACAGCAAGTCGAAAATTGCAGCTTGAGTAGCGCTCCAGTGGTGTTCCATTGAGTATCCAAAGCCATTGAATGAGCTCCGCGAAAATTTTTCTCTACAATAGTTAAAATTGCAATAAATTGCAAATAAAATCACCCAAAGTATGATGTGCAGAGAAGGGATTATGTGGAGAATGCCTGGAGGACAGGATGTGGGACAGAACGCTAGCAAAACACTGGCGTACGCGTTACGCCTAATACGAACGGCGGAGTACGAATTTGAGGATTTATCTACGCGTTGCTGAGGGACTTGTGGTTAATCGGTAGAGTAATGGTCTGTATGAAGGTGTATAAGGATGCTTTGGGATGGTGCTCAACGTTCAGTCCAACTATATTGGCCACAGTGCATCCACTGCACACACAATTTCGACGATATGAATGTCTGTCTAGCGGAACGACATGAAAGCACCATATATATCTGTCAGCCGCGCGTCAATTCAAATCTCTTAATCTGACAATATGACATGGATATTGGGCACGATGAAGCGATCTTTGAGCTACGTTCAGGTAATTTAAGCCGTGATCGAATTGAGCAAGGAAGAGGCAGCTCGGTAAGGTACAGGTAAATTAGGTGTGTGAACTGTATTGACAATCAAATTTAGTAGTTAGTCCAGCTGGCAGTCGAGCGATGCAGCTGTTGTTAGTTGTCACTAGTGTTCTGCTGTGACATTATAAGTGCTAGCATGTTGAGTGGCGTCCCAGCGCCTGCATGATCGTTCGTACAGAAATGACAGTATACAGCGTAGACTGGTAAGTTTTGTATGAGTGAAAGTGGACACAGGTTGAAGGAATACTTGAGTGTCCCAACTCATTATGTGGAGTGTGAGTGTGAGTCCATTGAATGAGAATTACTAATAAAAAAACTAATGTGAAAGGGTAAACCATGTGGTGTGGTTACTCCATTGCTTACATTTTCAAGCTCTTGGGAATTGTCCATAGGCCCCAACTTGAATATTGCAAGGCCAAGGTAAATTTGTTTTGAGCTAGTGATGACTCAGACTTATTCCCCTGACAGTTCATATCCTTCTGCATGTACAATAAATATTTCTAATTTAGATATGACCCATAACTAAAAAAGCTCGTTCGCATTTATAAGCACAGAATTAATTGAATTCTGTTTTGGCTGAATCAGAGTATACGTTTTGTAGTTATTAATTATGCATAGGTAATAAATACAGAACATGGTTGTGTTCGCTAACGATTTCTTACCGACGTTAACGCTAACGTTAAAAATTTCGAAAAATGTTGTCGTCGCAATGGTATACTGTTGACACGATTGTGGGTTGAAATGAATTTATTGTATGAAATTTCATAAACTTTTAAGGGTCAAGTTCGCTGTATACACACCTTCGATCGGGGAGGACCCCTGGTAAACACTTCGGGTTTTCAGGTTCCGTAAGAGGGGCAAAGCATGGAGACTGGAGCGAACTCAAATTTGTGTTTTGTGTCCATAAATATTGGATCCATCTGCCCGAGAGGGCTCATGAATTGAAGATAGAAGACGGTGACGCCATCCTAGAAGGCAATGATAAAAGCGTCGGGCTAACGCTTCTTCTTCTAGCGCTAAACGCTAGTATTGTTAAATTTCGAAATTTAGCGTAGCTAGTAGCGGCGCTAGTGCAACCTCGTATAAATACAATGCCATGTATACGACAATTACCAGTCAATTATTTACCTAATTTGAGCTCTAGTTATAACGTATAATGTTATCGCTAGTCGTCAATACTCTATAAAACCATAAAACCAAAACTTCTTGTTCTGTATGGTGGCTAGTCACTCGATACGAATTCATACATTCGATTCACAAATAATATTCAACCAAAGTCGGAAATGTTACTGGTAGAACGAGTGAAGTTTGTGTACAGACTATTTCAATTCGTCGGCCTCGCACCCATCAACCTAGCAAATAAAGACCAGAAAGACAACGTTTTTGTCGACAATGTCGTGAATCTTATTCCAACCGCACTGATCACAATTACAGGTCTGTTCTTATCGGTGTTTCTTTTCATTCATCCACACTTCGAGTCTTATGGAAGAATTCACGCTATCATAAATTTCGCTTCGCTTTGTACCTTAACACTCCTCCTTTTAACCGGAAATGGCCAAAGTTTCTTTAAGAAAAGCGTTCATCGAATGATGAGCAACAAGCTCACTCAAATTGAGCAAAGAACGTTCGCAGAGGTTCCAATCGGAACATCGTTTGTGAATGTATACAGAGGAAAGATTTTTTCGATTTTCTTTCTATTCTTTTTGTCACAAGGGCTAGTTTTCTATGAATCATTCCTTTCATCGTCCATGATGCCAGCTCTTTGCACGTCACTCTTTCGACTCATAAATCCAGCGGCCGTTTCACATGTGGTTCTGTATGTTGACACAGTTACAAATCTTTTGCATTGTCTGAATGTTAAGATCGGGAAGTTATCGAAGTGTTTACAAGAGAATTCTAGTAGAATGGAACTTTTGAAAAGCATTAAATTAACGCACATGGAATTGTGGAAAGTGGTGGGGCAAATTAATCGATACTTTGGATGGAATTTAATTTTCATTGTAATCAATTCGTTCATTTACATCACGTATCAGCTGTACTGGATATTTGTTACTCTGGAGAAGCATTGGGACAAGCTTGGTGTAATAGGTTAGGAAATCATTTCTTATAAATATGAAACGTTTGAATATAGGTGCTCAGAAAATTGGTACCACATTGATCGTTGTAAGGCGTACTCTCTCGAAGCACATTCTGTTAGACTATCGTGTTGACAAGGGAATGTATATTAGATTATCTAATATACATTCCCTGGTGTTGACACCATCAGTTGACGGATCTATAACTAGTTTCTGATGAAAATTAACCATTGGTCAGATGCAATCTGCAGTCACATAGACAACCCCACGAAGTGTTGGAAACAGGCGATAGAATGATATTTCATGAATCAGTTCAACTTTTCCAGTGTGTTCCCAGCAAAGACAATATTGTAGAGCGATTGCAATTTTCGCTTATAGTTTTACGCCAAACAACGTCGTTAAGTAAAATGGCAATCACTCTACAAAATGAAAGCTACGGATTTAAGGCGCAATTCAAAGTATTGCACATCTTTCAGAGGGAGCATTTTCGCTATTGTATGGCACCACTGGTCTATGCATACTGGTGAACTCATGCCAATCGTGTTCCTATGAGGTATTGTACTACACGTCAAACACTCTTCCGCAATGGTACGAACGTATAGTAGACGGAAAGGCTAAATCTATAGGCTAACCGAAATAAAAAGCTAAGAAAATCACAACTTGTTTGCAACGCACCATATAAACTGCAGAGAAATGATAACAGGTGGCGTCGCTGTCTATTGCGGAAGCAACGCCACCTGTTATTATTTCTCTGATAAACTAAACTGTCGAATCGTGCTGTACCATTGCAAATGAGAAGACAAATTAACCGCCGGTTTGAGTACTCTACAAGGAATGGTATAATTACTTTCAAGGTTCAAAGCCTTACCGAAAATATTGAACACTACGTTTTCTGGACGGTTGACAACGAGAAGCTACACACCCTGAAACTGGAGATCTACCATCAAATCAATAATCTCTCTATGAGTATTACGGCAAGCAATTTTTTTTGCCTTGACAGACAACTTTTGGGAAGTGTAAGCTAATTTCAATTTTCATTACGATAAAATGCAAAAGACTTATTTCGCGATGTTCTTTATCATTAGGTTCTGACTAGCTGCTCCTTGTACATCATTACGTTTATTCAGTTTTTCCTAGCTGCGGAGACAAAGTCGCAATAAACAGTCGTCTTTGTAGGCACAGTTCTACGATTAACTATTATTGATTTTGTACGATATGTGATAGGCGTTGGTTTAATCAAATCGTTAAACACGTTTTGTTCGTGTTAAGTATTTTTCGATAATAAATTATACATCAAACGTTTCAATTACCAGCGGTTTTACAAAACAAAGACAGAAATAGATTATATTCATGAAATAGACATGTGATGGTCGTGTCGCTTTCAACAAATAATTCTTGCAATTCACTCATAACGAAGGGTATGAGGATTCGTCTGTATAAAATTGACTTACTTCCTTCGTGAAAATTTTTAATTTTGATTTTAACCTAAATTTCATCTGCTGTTTCAATAAAAAAAAGTTCAAGTCTCGTCTCGTCTTGTTTTCTCTAGAGTATCTAAAAACTCCGTTCTGTTCCACTATTAATTTACTTAGCGTATGGATTACAATTTCTCTTATCTGAAGACCAGGAGGTCGGCATGACACATGACAGGTCTGTCTTCTACTAATTCATATCACATGTCAAGGAAAGGCAGCTATCTAGCAAAGTAACAAACATTGTTTACAAAATTAGAGGGCGTGAAATCGGACAGTGTACCTTGAGAA
>JANTFA010160205.1:0-10410 GCA_026413405.1 Phytosciara flavipes
AATTTTGTTCACACATCACGCTCACATTTCCCGCAAAACCATTAACCGAATGTAAGCACTTACTCAGCTTCCTCCCATTTAACATTAGATCAAATGGTACGGTCGCTGGTGGTTACCAAGTATGGAAAAAAAAACTTTTTAACAAAATCTGGAAGAACATATTTAACGTGCTTGATTCACCTGTAGGAATTGTTTCAAATCTTACTCTGTCAGAAATGCTTTGAACTGAATATAATCGTGCTGCTAGTCGAAATAAAATCGGTATCCTCAATCATCATAATAGATACAGAAGTGTTTTTAGAAAAACTTCTGCATTAGTGAACTTGACCTTAATTCATTCAAAATAGCTTTATGGAAAGTTGGAGTACTTCTTGCCATTATATCGAAAATGTGTAAGGAACGGAAATACTGCCACATGAATCTAGTGTTTCTCCGTAGAGAAAATCATGGAAAGCCCTCAATTCTGAAAGTTTTTACTTTCCACTCTTCATTAAATTAGCGTAAAAATATTCAAATAGCAATTAGTTCTAGCGTAACGTTTTTAGACTCATGCGAAGAATGTTGGTCTCATGCTTTTACTCTTACATTTGTAACAAGTCGAATTCGAATCCCTGTGCAAATCTTTCACCCATAGATGCCAAATTAGCAATAAAAAAAACCCATCGGTCGTCACGATAACTTGAGTAAAACGTAACCAAATTTGATGCGACTTTTTCCTGGATTTGTATTCACAAATGCTAGTTTAAGCTCGAAGATGAGGAAAATCGGTCGAGCTGATCCTGAGATATGGTCGAATTAGGGCTATTTTCGAGGTCGAGTTGACGTTTCTCGCATACATTACCGGCGATATTGCTCGCACAAAGTTCATAGATGGTGCAAATGACTACACCAATCCAGGGAAAAAAAACGTTTGTCGGATCTCGGGCTCGAAAATCAGAACAGCGAGTCTGAAATTTTTGGTCGATATCTCGAGTAAATTTCATTCGATTTTCATGATCTTTTTTTTCGAAAGGTGAAGACGACCGTGAAGTGCTAATACTGTTTTCGGTAACCTAAGAAAATGGCCGCCAGCCGCCAGTTTGGATTTTAGCTTTTTCTGTCTTTATCTCAAGTAAATGTCACCGGACTTTGATGAATTTTTCGTCAGTTCAATTTATCAACGAGACTTCGGACGGGGCTTTCGCTGTCAGCAGCTTTAACAAGGATGAGTTTAAATAAAATGATGCAAAGATAACATTGCAGAGCAGTTCCATAGACACCTAACTATATGCCGTGTTCTACTCGGACGGGTCCCCCTTATATTTCAAATTGCAATAATTTCTAGCGCAAAGTTTTTATTTCTCTGTGCTCTTCAACATACAGATTCAATTAAAAGATACAATTGATCCGTAGTGGATAGCAATTTAAAATTATTTTTTTCAAAATTTCAAAAAATAAAAAGTGAGTGAAGCATTCGCCTGTATTTTAGAGTGCTATGCCCCGTAATCTGTTCACCCAAAGCTATCTGGAGAATAAATTATTCGACGTTGAACTGCATGTTGTATGGTGTAGCATTAAATTTATAAATGCAAACCAATAACATGGTTAATTTAAAATTCTAACATGTAAAATTTTCCCGAACATTCATAGTAGGGTGATTAAAGGCACGTTTTAAAATGCATTCAACAAAAAGTCCGGCATAATACGGACACACATATATATTCAAAACGAAACTCTCTGCGTGGTACATGACCATTCATTAATGTATTCATTTGCATATGGTGTCGTTCTCTTGCACACAAAAAAAAGTTTTCCCTACAAATTGGCATGTTTATTCGGTGTTTCATGTAAATATTCAATTTATTGGTACATTACTGGGGGTGGTGTACACGATATATAATTGGCATCCAACCCATATGCACTACATGGAGTAGAGTATGGAGCACAAATTATATTCGAATACAAAGCTGCATATTGGAAGGCTGAATGCAATTTAATTCAAACATATCATTGAGCCAATATATTTACAGAGGAAACATCAATGGAAAGATTGTCAAAGCTTTCCCATTATTATCACAAATGCAATCTGTACATTCCATCCGGACGCAGTTACACAAGAATGCAATTAACAAACGAACTATGGAACCATTATATCTTACAGAAACAGTGCACATCTCTGGCTGCACAGTGATGTGTAGCTATTAGAATTGAAGACAACGTTCTAACATCCGAACAATATTGATAACCGTTCCATTCAAATGTTAAGCAAGTGTTCGGTATTATACAACGAATACGAATTTTCCATACCGATCATCATTTTATAAACACATTTAACACTCGCATTATAAACACCTTGATGTTTTGTGGAAGCAGATTATAACGAAACTTTATCACCGAGGTATATGCATAATAACCTACATATAATACACTATCCACCGAAAAGCATGTGAAAATTATGATGAAAGCATGCTATCACGGTTACATCTTGTGTCGATGTAATATAACTACACTGGCAACTGGCTACATATAACAAAACGAACACTTGTCTTATCTGCTCATCTCACTGGTGGTGCTTTATTTTCCTCAACTTCCAAGTCCATCAAATCTCACTCGGTTTGTTCGGCACGAGCCATACGAATGTACGTCTGCAAAATATCAGCGCCGGCAAATAACTAAACCATCATGCTGTTTGTAATCATGAATGATAGTAGCTTCAATGTCGAGTTGGGGTAGTTCGCTGAAAGAGTGTGGTGAACAAGTGAAGACGCATGTGCCAGATATCAGCTGGCAGTGGTGAATTTCGTAAAATATGTGGACTGTTTTTGTTTACCGAAACGAGCACCATCATCATATATGAACGGAAGTTCAAATGAATTGTGGCTTATACATAATAAATGTTACAGTGCACCATAAACTAGTTTGACACGAGTATAATAACGGAAATGTGTCACGGTATAGTCGTATACCAGGAATAACAATTTATTCTCACAATTCGAAGTTTTTTTTTCTGCTGCGATGTGTATAATTAGGTGGGACGGACGATTAATTACTTTTTAATTCGGGGCAAGACGTATCTAGATATGCGTCATTCTATGCTTCAGCGTCTACTTTACTATAGACACAGATAACCATGGCCATGATAATATTATTGGGGGAAGTTATCAACATTGGTTTGGCATAGGGGCGGCTTGACAGCTTCGATGGTTGGAGACAATGGCGCCAGTGAAAGGAAACGACTACTACGGAAATCAAAACTACGGAAACTTGCCAATTCAACATGGCTAATTCCATTACCTGTCCCGTGACTAACGAAACTGGGTCTTCAAATAGCTCGGAATCGGTGAGATTCTCCTCAGAACAAATTTCATGGAACCTTATCTGGAATACTAGTGATGCGCTTCCGAATGAATCGAACATGCTCTAAGAGAAGATCAACAGATTCCGAAATATTTTGGTTAAAAGTTTGTTAGTCACGTGACAAGGTCGTGGGTAACATAATGTAGTAGTAAGGCCCGCTAACGGGTCAAGAGCGACCCGAACTTTTTGCCCTGATCCTGCCCGAGAAACAAAATCGCGTCGAGCGGATTTCTTTCGGGTCGATCCGATTTTTTTCCTTGCTTACTCGTTTGCAACTAAAGACTGTCAGCTTCAGTATAGGGCAGATTCCAAGCGACGAATGAATTTTCTGTAGAATGAGGGTCACCTAGGGGTTCATGGAATGGAAGTCCACATGATTTTCCAAATTTTTTACCTCCCGCTCCTCCCCGTTCGTCCACATATTTCCTTTAACTACAACATGGCCTGCCTCGTTTTCTCAAACCCATCTCCCCCTAATGTGGATGTCTTTATTGCGCGAACCCTAGGTAGGCTCGGGATGAGTGGGTTTTTCGGAAGAATAGCAGCTAGAGACAAGCCTGTCGGTTTGAATATATACGAACGGAGTTTTTACCACTATCAACGCGAGTGTTATAGTGTAACCGAATCTAGTTAAAAGCCTTTCATGAATGACGTCACGTTTGCAATTTGACCTTTTTGCGTGACAATGAAAAGTCTAATGGTCCCTAATGTGAAGAGGATTATCCGACAACATTCTATGCTACTTTGTGGCAAGGCTTCGTTTTCCCTATAGTACTGGAATTGACCAAGGAGATATCACTCAAGAAAAATAATTTGTCAAACGCATAGAAACTTCTATCTTTTCTATTTCTACTCACTAATCATCGATTCAATTTTACCTCTATAATTTGTGAATGACCTTTTGACATAATCTCTAATTATCGATTGGCAACGATGAAAATTAATAATGAGGTCGAGCCACAATGTTAAAGTATACCCTTAAAAACAAATAAAGATAAATAATCGAAGACGAACAGAAAATAACTTCAACCATTAACGAAATCTCGTAAGCTTAAAGCTTCACATTAAGCTTTAAGAACCATGTGAGAGTATAACTGAGAATGCGAAATGCTCTTCATACAATCAGGTCATCGACATTCCTTAGCCAAACGATATCTTTTACGTATACGAAATTACTTTGCGAAATGAAAATGAAAGTGACTTTGTGGGTGTGTTTCTTGGCTAAGAACTTTTCGGAGCGTAGAGCTTTTACACTCATAAAATGAAATTCTTCCATAAAATTTATGCGACACAGCGGTGTCATGTGTTTTCAAATTTTAGATGCAAACGAAAACGAGTAGAGATAATAAAATGAAAATAGTTTTGCGTCAACAAACTCTTAATTGAAATTATGTTTTAATTATGAACAAAGTCTATGTGTTTTGCATGGAGAAAATAAACATTTTGATGAGTATTATGGTTCGCTTATTTTGCGAAATATTTGTTTTCCAATGTACTTTCAACTTATGAATGGGGTGCAGACAATTTTGTTTTCGTTGAAATTAGTTTTCCACTTCAATTTAATGAGCACCAAAGTACTAATTAGACGTTAGTCTACCATAGTAAAACCGTCCATGTGCAACATCATGTGGCTTTGAAGCAACAAAAGAACCCCTGAAGGATAAATGTGACGCAAGTCCTTGTGTTTCACTTCCAAAAGAACTGAGAACGCAATACATTTCAACCAAAAAAATTTCACAAGAACGATTTCAGTAAAAGAATGTGTCGCGAAGTGGTGGATAATAAAATTTGCTTTGTGGCTTTCTCTCAACATCTTCCACTTTAGGACACAATTTTTTTTTCTTTTAAAATGTTTATTGTGAATTTTCTTTTGGAAGTATTATTTGGTTCATGAATTTACATCGGCCATGTCGAAAATTACACGAAAACAAAATCTGATGGAAGTTGAGAAATCATCCTCATTATCAAAATCCAGAATTACCTAGGAAGCACATTCCTCCCTCTTGTCAAAAGTAATTTGAACTCATCGAAAAATTAAAATTTTTTGTTTTAAATGGTAATTGTATGGAGACTTCTGAGAGCCCTAGCTGGCAAAGAAGAGCGAGAGCCCTAATTTTTCAATTTGTATTTTTCAAAACACGAACTTGACCTATAGCTAAAATTTCGATCAAATCTGTAGAAATGATTAGGACTTGCTGGCGACCAGATTTCCTTAGGAACCATCGAACTAATCAGTAACATAGGAAATTTCAGTTATCTCAAAATTTTGCATTTTTTACAGAACTTTTAAAATCAATATCTCGACCAAATTTTAATCAATTTTGACGTCCGATACTGCGTTCCACACGTATGAATGCCTAGATTACGAGAAAAGGAGCATTTGCAGCCAAGGGGGATTCAAAACGTTGCAGTAAATATTTCTCCATGCCCAAAAAAAAATTTCGTTAAATTTTCTTGTACAGGACCGGCGTCACGGTGCTTACATTAACGCAGCACTATAATAGAACATTGTTCTGCTCTGATGAAAAATATTGTCGGCAGAAATGCAATTTTTAATCTGAATTTTTTCAACAGGAAGATGTATTACTTTTCATCATAAAAATTTGAAAACTTTTGAACAGTTTCGAGAGCATTATTATGATAAGAAAAAATCATTTATGTAAGTGGCCTCGCTAACAGCTTAAATCGGATAGAATGTTGCAATTAGTTTCAGCAGAAATGTATATTTTTGCACCACTACCACGCGCGTACGTGTGACTATTGTATCCGTTCAGACGTTACAAGCAGGAGTTTTGTTTGTAGCATTGAGTGGACCAACTGAAGCGAATCCGAGCCTAATTGATAATAACTGTATCGGTTGTTTTTTTAGACGTGACTTTATTTTCAAAACCAAAACATTTCTTGATTCATGATAAAACTACTACTACCAGTCTCTATCCAACCAGGATTACACTGTCGGAAACGAAAGCCGGCCGGCGGCGCTGTGCAACACTCAAAACGTGCTATTTATTTTAATTTCCAAACGATATACTCTAGACGGTCAATAAATTAATAGATGTCCAAATTGTTAGATCAAGATATATGAGAAAGAGTAATGGTAGTTCGTTTATGTAATCAGAAAAAAAATCCTCAACGGAAGGTGACGCCAGTCCTTGTGTGTCTCACTACATGTGAATGAACGCAATCAATTTAACTAAGAAAATGTAGCACACAATTTCACGAAATAAATTTTACAACAAAAACTTGAGATTTCCTTCTTTATGAATGTCTACTTTGCAGGATATAATATTCAGATGAATACTTGTGAATTTTGGAAACTTCTGAGAAATTGCTATTGATTTCAACCAAAGTTCTTTAGAAATTAACCAAATTCACAAGAATCGACCTGACGAATAGTCGAAGCGAAACTGTGTTCTAAGATTTCTTCTGTGAAGTTTCGTAAGCATATGCCACTTGAGACGCAATATTTACTTCTGAAGTTTTTGTTGTAAAATTTGTTTTGGGACTTTGAACTTTGGGAGCCAACTTTTCAAATCGTCATTCGCTTCTAGAGCCGAAACTTCACCTACAGGCAAAATTGCAGCAAATGTAAACAATGAGAGTGAAGACAAGGTATGTCCAAGTCGTACAACCCGGAGGACATACGGATTCATCCTTCAAATTTTTGATGTCCTTTGATCCATATAAATTCAAGCGACTGGTCATACCTTGTCTCTAGTTTCATTGAATTTGAAAATAAGTTTTGGAATTATTGTTGTTGTTTTGTGGTATAGGACTTGCATCACGTCGCCTATATTATCGTGACGTCGTGATGAAGGATGTATTTTGTAGACACTAACAATATGAAAGAAAATAGTTTTTCGAAATATACCAACTTCCTTTCTCACATCAAAACCATTGCGTAACTTTAGTGAAATCGTAATTGCAATTGAAAAAAATTCCAGACGAACGGTTATCTATCAGCACCTGTTACACTCAATTCAAACTTGGCCAGGACGCTCGCTAGGACGTCATTTACTTTGCTTATTGTGACAATGGTTATTTCAAGTTGAATAGAAGAAAAAAAATATTTCGATTGAATACGTAAGATCAAATGGGTACTAAGAGAAATCATCTTAAAAGTAATCATATTAGAAACAGTCTCGATAGTTTAACCGGTTTAACCGATGAATTTGGAGCAGCTGTTCCGCTCTTATTACGATTTCCGAATAATATTGTGATTCTGAAAAGTTTTCGAACCCAAGCAAATTGAATTTGGTTTAAAGAAATGGAGCAGTAAAAATTGGGAATAGTGTTCCATGTGCCATTTATAACGTCTATTAGATTCAGTTGGTATTGACGACGTAACTGAATTAAAAGTTTGTGTAAACTGGTTAAAAGGTAAGGCAAACGTTTGGTTCCGTTTTTGTTTGGGATTTCTACGTTGAATTTAGAAATGCAATGGTTCAATTGTCGATGATTTTTGTTGTACTTCTACACGAAAGTATGATGTAGTTAGTGGAAAATTGGTTCAGTGGGTCGTGTGTGAATTAGCAAGGCTTACGTTAGTACATTATGTTCAAGTCAAGAAGTCAATTCTGAGATTTTTTTCATAATTAAACAAAATGTCATTGATGTTCCTTCCCACTTAATAAAATGTTTCTCAGTTTTTGATATTTTTCAGTTTATTCGCCTACACATACAATTCTTTAGAAATTTGAGGAGTCATCCTTGTTGTCCGTTAATAAACTTTGAATTGAATTGAATTTCCACACGGAAATAATACATTTCGTCATAAGTGATGAAACGCCGAATTTTTCGGTACAAGTCAGCTTTCATCACGTATTACGAGCGGTCTTTTTTGGGCAAACTTCAGGCAAATATCAGTCCAGAAAACTACCACTTTTCGACACGGAAACGAGTGTCGAAAACCATCGAATTATGATCCTCAGGCGCGAAAAAGTAATTTCATGACTCATTAACCACGTTATGATTGTTATAAACATAACTACTATGATTGTGAAAAGCATATCATGGTCACCACAAACATGAAATGTTTGTTGCAAAAACGAGCCGATATGTTTGAGATGTCCATGTTCTCTGCAAACATAACATGTTCTCAATCAACATGACATGTTTGCAGCAAACACATGAATGTTTCCTGCAACAATGTTTTAAGCGAAATAGTCAACAGAAACATGTACCCAGAAAAGCATGGTAGCTACAAACAGAAGTAGCATAGCCGCAATAATCAATGGCTAAATTTAGATTTCGTATGAATATCAATATGATCCAACAACAACGTTCGTGGCTGATTTGATCGATATAAGCTTTTGTTATAAGGACTCTAATATTTGCTGGAGACGGGTTGGCTCAGTGGTACCGTACTAGCCTTCTACCCAGAAAACCCGGGTTCAATCCCGGTGAGGACCAATTCTGCAAAGGATTCTTCTGCAAAGCTTAGCATGAATATAACGTTCCTAAGCGTACCCAAGCTTCATAATCTGGGTAGTTGAGATGTTTGGTGCCCTCAACGAACCGTACACAGAAGAATGACATGAATGTAGCGACCTATTCACGATGAATTCTGTTTACAATAATATATCTGAGTCTAACTTTAGGCGGAGATATAACGAGCATCAAATGAAAATCCTAAAGGCTTGCTAACTTATAGGTGTGCGTCACCCGTCGAGCGAACCTATAGGTCCTGCCGATTGGATTAAATAATACTAAAGATGCAAGTCTGCAAATTTACTATGTCCATTCTGTTACATCAATTTAGTCAAATTACCTAACACAATAAAAACGGGCGATTAATTCAAGAACGAGGTATCGGACGTAATGTTTTCATTTTGTATGTTTCCGTAAATCTCGAATGTATTTAAATCTGTCCGTTTCTCCAGACAATTAAACTTACAAACTGACAGAACGTGGCTTCAAATTGTTTATTCACTATAAATAACAGCTCCATTCCGTATGATTTGATGGCACTGAAGATAGCAATTCGTAATAATCATTTTGAAATTTGATAGACGCCATCAAAACGTTTTTATTGTCGTTCATAACTATAAAACGAAGCTTCAATCCAATAAAAATAAAACGGAACAAAGACAACGAATGTGCGAGGATTTATATGAAGCGAATTATTCAGCTTAATGATGTTTGCATTTAGATATAAATGGAATACGTTTCATTTCAACGAAACTCCCTCTAATCCGCTCCGCACGCAACGTATAACAATCGAAAAATTTAAATTAAATTCAAAGGAAGAAAATTAATTTTCAATGTGACAAATAGCAGCACAATTCAACTGAAGAATTTGAGTGTCGTAATAATTTTGTCACATAATCCGAAAAGTTCAAATTCACATTGTCCAATCCCACACACTCGCTTTTGTGTATTTTCAACTTCAAAAATCTCGAATCCTAACCAACCAGCCAAGGAAACTTTCAACAAAGACTTTCAATTGTACCCTACCGTTAGAAAATTTTGTTATTCAAACTTCCAAATCACCATCATAGATCGCTTTTACAACTCCAGCCCATATACTTCCGTGAACAAACAATTCTTAGACTTCGTATTTATATCTTTCTTGCATATTATATTATTCGCATACACAGTCCCTTACATTCATTTGGGACGTAGTATAGTGATACCGATCTGAGCCATTTGATGTTATTATACACGTTTTTGGACATAATCTCGCCTCGTACTAAGACTATTAATTATGGTGCCGCATACCACATATATTATGAAAATTTACTACGTGTTTGATGTGACTTCTGTTTTACTTATAAAATGTTCTGTTTATTTGTTCGTATCTGGTCTGGGTCTAGGTATACCATATCAACTCCATCGCAGTGGCTATTTTAAGGGAATCAAATAACCTAAAGTTCCTTCAATCTTTAGAAAATTTTTTTAATTTTTGTTTACTTCTAAAGTCATGGGCGATTCCATGCCAAGATTCTTAGGCCAAGCTACAGCCAAAGTCAATCGAATTTCACCAGAAATTTACTAAAGCTAGTCCACTCATACAAAACTGGCTGTGTGAGTTTATACTGACGTGACAGTACAGGCGCGCATTAGTTGTGAAAC
>JANTFA010160216.1:0-10410 GCA_026413405.1 Phytosciara flavipes
CAGTTCAGTTTATAAATGACACTTCTGACGGGCTTTCGAAATTGCTGTAAGCAATTTTAACAAGGGATGAGTTTAAATAAAATGATTTAAAGATAGCATTGGGAAGCAGTTCTACTCGTACGGGTCCCCATTTTGTTTTAATAGTCCCCTGAGATCATTTGCTATATGACGGCATTTTATTTGATTAAAATCCATCGAGTGAAAATTAAATTATTTTTCTGATGTCATCAGTTTGTTGCAACGACATCTTCCGATCAAATGGTCATTCCGTATTCTACCGGTAGAGTTGACGATAGAAAATGACAACCGTAATACCTCTACTTACCACGGCTATATACTGGGAAGGTTTTGCCATCCGCCATTTTTTCAGGTAAATGGTGTCACACCATTCTACAAAAAAAACACCACAGCCGAGTTTGTATGACGTGGTGAAGTTTTTGTATAGAAAGTGATGTGTCAGCCGATTAACTGTTTGGCAAGACCTACTCAGTATAAAGTCTTGCTCCTGGCGATCAAACTCACCCAAAAACAATAGAAAATGGAAAAATTTCAAATAAAACGGCTGCACTAATTGGCAAATGTTTTTCTTCTCTTGTCATAGCCAACGATGCCACTGTAAACGCTCGATTATCGAATGTTAGCTGAAATGTGACATGGACCGTATCGAATAAGATTTCCTCTCTTATCAACTCGATGTGCATTTCCTTTTTGTAAAAATGTCTTGCCACCTGAAGTTAAAGTGATGTAGGATTAATGATTGAAACTTGAGTTAGCATTCTTTCATTACATTCATCTTCACAAAACAAATAATAGTCACACCTTCCAAGCGGAATCTTCTTCTTTTTCACTATTTAAATTAACTACAAAAATTCAGAATACAGCGGGAGATCCATTCATACCGAATCACTTCTACAGTACTCAGTGGTAAACTATGCGGCTTAGCTAGTGACATCTAATCCGTCAACCCAGTTACACCAAATTACCCAGTTACACCGATTCAATCAGCTATGTTTTGTATACACGTCTGTCAATCGGTTTTTTGTCTGTTGCGGTTGAGTTTCGAACACTCGCACTGGCAATTCAATCATGTGGTGAAAAGCAAACGACTTAACCACTACGCTGTGGAGTTGTTTCTCATGTGGAATGAATAACACTAATCGGATTGGATTTTTGGATTTTTCGTCTCTTTTTTTTCTTCCGCTGTACGATTATTTTCATGACAACCTGCCCCAATAAGTTTCGATAGGAATTCAACTGAGATTTAAGAAAAGTTCAGTACTTAAACTGATAACAAATGTGCAACGAAGCACTTATGCAGTGAGCGTTCGAGTCTTATTCTCGTTTCCGGTGACCCTATGTAAACATGTGACTGCAAACTAAAAGGGAAGTTGTAGCAAAATGGTACAAAGAGCTCCACTGTTCGTTGAGTGTTTGCACAACAACTACCAAACACCAAATTTCTTTATTATTATTTGTCGTAATGTCAATGTCAGCGTAGCCACTACTACACATTAAGCACACCACCTCAAATGTCCACATCAAATGTCCCCAACACATTTGTTTGCTTTATCATTTTTCTGCTGTATTTCACATTGTTGTTTGGTATGCTCTAAGTTTCAGCAATAAAAACGATTAAGACAACACAGACTTTCTTTTGAGCGACTTTAAGATGTTTGATAACACTTAACGTTTTACCAAATATGGTTGTTATCCGCACCTGTAAGGAATCTTCCAGTATACATACAAACAAAAGTTTTGTCAATGTTTATCGCTTTGGGTTGAAGCAGTGCGGAAGTCGTTTCTATGTTATCTTTAAACTCGCTTTGGTAAATGATCTTTCATTTTCTGATTGACAAAAATTTTTATTTTAAATCTCTCATTTTTGTAGTCCACTTTGTTCCACACATTTCACATTTTACCTCGTGCAGTGAAGAATTGGTTGATATTCTTCTCTCCATTTATCGAACTCTATCTTTTTGAATAGAAATACTTACTTGACAAAGCTCTCTTACGAAGAAAATATTGCTTCAGCTTTAACTGTTACGGACGGCTACGCATCTGTTATCAATAAGAACGACATAAAATAAACGAAATTCTTCGGCTAACTCGGTCTTACATAGCAGTCAGCTGAATGTCCAAATAATTGAAGTACGAGATTTAAAATTAGTATTTTCAAAATGCGCTGATCAAAGAAATGAATAGATCCGATAAAAATATTGTTGATATCGAGGTTGATATGCTCTCCGTTTGCGACAGATTAAAAAAATGAAATTGCTTGGTGTTGATGTAAAATCAGCTGCCATTGCCTAAGTGACCGAGAACGATAATTTTTCCACGGTTTGGCCTAATATTTGTCTCTCTATCAATTTCAATGTCAATCTTGTATCGTAAAACTGAGCGTTATTGTGCTCGAGTCCCTCATCAAGTTTATGAAAAAAAAATCAGAGGTGGTCTCACGACTCTATTTAAATATTTTCCAAGCTCACCGTGTGAGTTGCTTTTATCACTGAAGCATCCACATTATGTACAATAAAATGTGGGACGTGTGGAACAAAGTGGACTAAAAAGAAAATGATTTACTAAGAAATAAGAAACAGATGGCGCTGATTCTCAGTACCAGAGAATCAGTGCCACCTGTTTTTCATTTCTTCGGAGATTTAAAAAAACATGGCCATTTAAGGTGATAAGGATTATAAATATTTCACTATCATACATTCACACAATCAACAAAAATTAGAGAATAATTGTGCTCACAAACCTCTCTGATTTGTCCCATTGTATAGTAAACGAATCCTCGACGCTTCGACCGATAGTGTAATGTTAAACCTTGTTTCGTTTCATTTTCGCATATAACCGACGGTGCTTTCATGCGTGGATATGAAAATTTCAAATATTCATGTAAATTATCCAAACCGTTAAGGAAATCTCTCATATGTCGTCCCAACACCGACAGCACTCTATCGTATCCATACTGGCTGACAAAACTTACGAAACAAACACCCATTTTTTCCATAAACTCGTGTTCCGATACGCCTAATACCTTTTACAGAAAAACAAAAATTGTTAACATTGGAAAGTCATAAAAAATTTCGGCTCAATTTTTTAAAGTAATTTCGTGCAGATGCGTTAGCGCGAAAGATAATGTGTTCACGAGTTGGATACGTACGTGATTATTGAGACAGAGTGTATTAAGAGGAATATTTATCGATTTTTTGCACGATTCCAACGAAGAAAAAGTTGGCTAAATGATGAAATGTTTAACCTACGCACCAACTCCACTAATATCTTTCAAGTCTTTACAAAAGTAAAACGATCCAGTGTTGTTGAATGCTTATTTTACCATCCAGTTCCTTTTTATGTCTTCATTTCTGTTTGTTATGCGTTGAATTTTTTGTTAGCGGCAACAATCAACATCCAGGACAATGCCAAATAAAGGAAAAGAAATTTGAAACCTTCAGTTGTTGTATTGCGAAACTGAGATTGTTTTTCCTACAATTTTAACCGGCAAAGATATATATAGAGGATGATGACCTTGGAAACAATCATCGAAAGAAAATATAGCGATTCCCAGAAAAGAGTAAGATGTGAAAATGTTGGGTACTACAATGCGGCATTAGGTCTAATCTGATCGTTCAAAAGGTACAATAAACCGCTAGGGTTTTATCTGGATAAGATTTAATTTCACAAGAATGAAAAATTCGTCCAATTTAAATGCCAACATACAATTTCCAATTAACTTGTGCACAGTCTTCCCAACGGATTAAGTTTATTATCAACCGCTTCACATTGCTTTTTTATGCAAATTTGAGTGAATAAACAGTAATTTCTCGCAAAAATATTATGCAACGACAACAAGACTCTTTAGAAAGATGATTTTACCATAATAAAATTGTCTTCAGTATTTTCAACCAAAAAAAGTTTTACAACTCGGATTTTCGTTTACATATTTCACCCACATTTACCTGTTGAGCTTTTTTTGCCAGTTTTTGTAAAAGATTCTCGGGATACACCTGATGAACACTGAATGAAGGTGAATCAATGCCAGCCTGCCGACGTATGTCTTCCCACTCCGCTTCACCATAATTGGCTTTCACGAACTCGGCAAGATTTTCCAACAATAGCCCGTACATTGTAAACGATAAATTTCGATACACCTGCCACCACTGCTATTCCTGGTAAATGACGAATAAAGAAAAGAAAAAACAGAGAAAAAAGTTAAGTAAAATTGAAAGAAGAATAAGGTAATTGATATAAATGTCTTCGTATTGTCAAGCAATCGCACTTAATGGGCTTTTACTGATGTTTGAATTGTCGATGGATTTTCTGTTATTGCGTGTGGTAATAAATAATTGGCAACAATTTACGAATTCGAATAATTTAATTACGAGAAGATGAATGTAAATATCTGGTTTATTCTTGTTGAAAATTGAGGTTTTTCGTTTCAGCAAAAGAAAGTGAGATTGAATGATACAATAATAATAATCCGCCGCAAGAACCCTTGATGGGAAACTCGAACCAATTCAATCAGCTGTGTTTTGTCTAGACATCTGACAAATCGGGATTTTATCTGCGACAGTTGGGAATCGAACTCTCGCACTGACAGCTCCTATCGTTTAGTGGAAAGCAGACGAGTTAACCACTACGCTATTGAAATTAAATGATATACTTTTCCGTAATGAACAAAATTTTGACTTTCATCCACTCATCACTGATGAGCCATCATCGAAATTATTTTTGTTTTGTCCTATAGCCGTTAGCTAGTTGTTTTGCAAAACATCCATATAGAAAATAGAAAGTTTTCGCTCGTAAGACCACTCAATTTCCCCGGAGGTAGATATGGAATGGCTCTTAACTAAACAAAAAAAAATTCAGCAAAAAAATGTTTTCTGCTATACAAACCATATCGTACACATCTGACATATAAGATTCAGTACCTATTGTAGAACTCATCATTTTTCCCCTTATTTTGTTGCGGTTTCTTAGAAAAAGATTTTTTTAATAAAACAATTTCCCGTCTCACGGCATATGAAATGAATTTTCTTTCCCTTTACTATACGTATCCCAAGACAGTTGCTGATGCATTTTTTTTCAATGAATTATTGAAACGAACTGTATCGCAGGCGAGAGGGTAAGAACACTGTGGAATTTTTGGAAAGGGAATATGGATTTTTGAAGTTTAGTGAAAATTTTGAAAACAAATGAAAATATTGGAATTTCGAGTGCAGTTTTTGAAAACTGAATTGAATTTTTATGATACCTAGTTGCTTAACGGCTCCATTAAATTTTGCTTCTTAAAAAACTCGCATACTATCCGTTCCCCATCGAAACCTCTTTAGCTCCATTCAAAGTGCTTAGTCCTAGTAGCACTAAGTACTTTGTAACAATCGGAATTCAAGTCAGACGCCATGGGCAATGCATTTGTCTGTCCATGTATCTCGGTCAGAAAATGGATTTGGGGCCTTAGACTGAGGCCGCTAGTTTAAGGCTCCATGAGTTTTTTGTGTCTCTACTTCATGCGGGTGTTTAAAATTCCGCTATTCCACTAGAATTACGTACGCTCTAAGTATACGTGAACGTTCAGGGGCTCGCAGCGTCTGCTTCAGTCTCTTCTGGTTTTTTGTGAAGTTTTTGTTGAAAAACGTTTTTCGGTTCGAGTTTGACTCATTGGTAGCACTTGCGTTTTAGTGTTTTTGTGCGATACATAATTTGCTTCTAACTATATTGAAAATTCTATTCGTCGTGAGACATTTAGGAGTTAATCAAATGATCCGTAAAGATTAACGTGCAGGAGCATCGAAAAATTTTTCAAAGTACCAGCGTTGATAACTTTTGCGTAATTTGAAGTTTTCCAGCTTGTTTACCCCAAAAATAATGAACTTCAAAGTCTAAATGGACAGACAATTTAGTCCAAGCTTTTGCGGACTGAAATTCATTTGTGTAGAATCGAAGATAAATTCAACAGAATCATCGGCATCGATATATTTTTTCTATCATGTGATCTCGATGTTTCATAATATTTTCCAAATGAATATTCAAAAACACCTCTCCATCGTTCAATTGTTTATCATAATACCAGCTAGCATCAAAGTAAGTCTATAAGTTTTCAATTTATTTCGTTGAAAGTTGAAATTGGTGGTGTTAAGAATAATTTAAAAAAAAGCCAAAATGTGAGGTTATATTGATTTCTCTTGGTCGCATAGAATTCAATTCTTTTCAATAATTTTCCACATACGATCACAAAATATCAACAGATTTTTGATGTTTCGCAATGCTTACTTACAATTACAAAATTGGGTAGGGCGGAATATCAGACAGTACACATACCTTGTACCTCTGCTCTGTAATGAAATTTCTAAAGGTTCACATTGCCTGATATTTCGTCCCCTAATTTTGCAAATCCTCAAAATGCGGTTCTTAGAAATCATTTGTAAAATGTGTTGTGTTGTAGAAATCATTCAGTTACGCTCTATGCTAGGAAGAGCGTTGCAGTAGTTCGTTGTTGTTGTTCGAATTTCATTAGACTGTCGATCAAAATTCAAACAAGAATGGTGAGTCATTTCGAGTTTAATTAGGCAACCACTTGAATCAACATAACGTTGTGCTGTTTGTCTGAATTGGTTAGTATCTTTGAAACTGCCGGTTTGAACTGTTCATACAAGACATCTCAAGACGCATTCATCTGAAAAATAAGTTCGTAGACATCCACGTCGACACTGTGAATTCGAAAATTTACAACTACTCCTTAGCTTAGGACAATCTACTTTCCGGTTTTAAGTATTACTTTTCGGAACGGTTTCAATATAAAAGTGGAAAGTTTCAGTTCATAGAATGCATAAAAAGATCATTCTAGCGCTGTTCCTTGTATACTTTGTCTATTTTACATCGTCACATGAACACATCAGAACGACAAAAGGGACTAAAAACCACATACCATCTAGCACTCGTGAATATTGGATGCGACGAGCCAACAAGCTACTATCGGAACTTGTTTCCCCATGTCCTGCGTTTCCATTTGCAGCAGTCGTAGTTAACCATACATCAAATAGGTTAGGAGAACTAGTCTGCACAGGTGTCAATGAAATCGGAACAACTGGAAATCCAAGCATGCACGGTGAAATGGTGGCTATTAACAATTGTAGCGTTATTTTGACCGACAAAAATGGACCCTATCGACTAAGTCCTGGTGATGCTTTGAGTGCTTTGCATGGGCTTAGTATATATACAAATGCCGAGAGCTGCCATATGGTAAGTCCTAGCTACCTAATTGAAAATCTTAAAAATCATGTCTGTAACATACTCGAAACATACTGTAGTGCGCATCAGCAATACGGTGGGCTGGATTCAAGGAATATATTTATGGAACTTCGATTGACACATTGATAAAAGAAGGATGAGGACAAATACGGATTGATTCATGTAGCATTTTTTCAGCATCCGATGCTTTGGAGACGACTACCGCATACATTCCCAATATTTTGAGCAACGAAACAGATCCATACTTTAAGTGGCAGTACAATCCCAAATTTCCATGTCCATCGGGATGCGAAAGAAGTAAAGTTGATGATGTTTGTAGACCGTTTTAAAATAATCAGGAAATAAATGTTGAGTTTTCTCGTCAGGAACAGAAACACGCTTCATTTCTAATCAAATAACGGTGAGCTCAAAGCTCACAAGATTTAGTTATATTCAACAAATATCACGCAGTTATATAGTAAGTCTGCGGAATGTGTCACCAGTTTACACTTTACGAAATCGCATAAAACTAAAAAAAGTGGAGAGTTTTCGCAAATGACATATAATTATATGTCGCCTTATAAGTAGAATATTATAAGTAACACTCCTGTGAGAGGTGACTTATAACTTCCAACATATAATTATACGTCATTTGCGCAAACTCTCCAGTATTGACTTCCGGCAAATGTAATCTTGTGTCATTCAAAAACCTTTAAAAATGGAAATGTGATGCAAGTCCATGTTTGTATTACTTACAAAACGTCTGATATCGTTTCGGATGACGCATTTTCCGCCTCAACGCAAAAGATGCAACAACGAAAAGTTTACTAAAAAAGATTGGCGAATGACAGATGATCTGGCCTTCCTGGCCTCACCTTCCTCTACAACTAAAACTTAATTTTTATACCCGGAAGAAAATATGGAACTTGAAGGAGTCGTAGCTCCCAAACGAGCACACGTTGATCATATTTTCAAAACATCCGATGTCTAAGGTTATAAAATTGGTTATAACATTTGCATGGAAATTCCTGAAATTAAGACGTGCGATACATCTTTGGAATCGTACAGATGCCTGGTTACCTGATTTGGGGACAGGGGAGAATTTTAAAATCGGATGTTTATATATGCCAAAGTCCACGACAAAAAAACATTTTGTTGAATCATTTTCTAGTATCGGAACTTGCGTTACTTGCGTCTGCTAACGCGGGCCCATGATGTAAGTGAAACTTCATAATTAAACGATAGAATCAAAATAAACTTTGAACAACGAAAGTCATGATTCAATGAGCAAAACACTTCTATTCTGAAACAATCTAACACTACCCAGGCAATTTAACTATTTATAAACTTCATTTGTTTACATTCCTTTGACGCAAAGTATTTGCACTTTTTTCATATAATATTGCAATAAATCCGTCCACAAACACGCCACATCTCAATGATCATCATCAATATGGTATTTAAATAAAATTAAAACTTTCTTTCCATTTCGTATCTTTCGTCGTTATAAATAAACACTTTCAGAATTGATTCAGTCTTATTTGTTGTTTTGTTTAGTGATTTTGTTTTTAATTCATTTATCGTGGCAATGTTTGCTTTTAATATGGAAAAGCGTGTATGCATGGATATTATGCTCAAAGTTTGCTTGCACGATAAACTGGTATAAACATGTGGGAGAGAAAAAGCTCAATGCGAGGTAATATTTACTATAAAGAAAAGTCACGAACACATAGGGAAAATAGCAGACTTCCAATCATTTTTTGTAAATATCTGAGAGTACTGAGTCCTTTATTCTGTACCGATTTCCCAGTAAAATAACAGTGGCTCCAGGGGCCACTCTCTTCGATACTGGGGATTTACCTTCAATGAATAAAACTGTAAACTCATTAGCATTCTCTTATCTCAGTGCGTAGAGCATTATGATTTTAAAATGGCACCTATTTTCTTGGGCAGTAATAGCTATTTTCCTAACTCATGCGTTAATGGAAATTTTGCGCAAAAGATGTGAAAATTGTCGACCCGAGGCGAAGCCGAGGTGGACAACACATCGTATGCGCAAAATTCCACTTAACGCACAAGTTAGGAACAAGATTTTTCGTACTGAAGCAATTTTACAAATTCATGAATGAATATTATCGCACGAGAAATGATGTTTTACACACTTAAGTTCGAAAATGCTTTTTCGAATATGTCACTTATTTTTCACCTAAAATTTCCACGGATTCTTTCGTTGTTATTTTTATTTATTCAGCCATCACCATGGTCGTTCCCCGCAATAAATTATAAATCTGACATGTTTGATATTTCCGAAATTAATGTTTGTTTACATATGCGAAATGTGAAGGTTGGTAACCCTTGCTAGTATTTGGAAAAAGTTGAATAGATTTCATTTTTTTGCCAATATCGTGACGTTTCTGTCAAATCGTATGGAGTATTGGCTAAATGCTCATATCATTTAGACAGCACTTAACGTTCAACGCAACTAATGCCAGCGCTCTGGTCTATAGTTCTGCACTATCGAAAAACATTTTAGCCAGTCTACGTCTAGCACAGAATATTTTATTGCACTTCTTAGACGGGCCACGGTTCTATACTTGGCCAAATAAAAAGTTCCAAACGAAAACGTAATTTTTAACCGTGCTACATTCATTTTTATATACATGGAGAATTCATTGACCTGCTCCGTGTTCCGTGATGACCGAGGCTTTGTTTCGAAATAGTTTGCGACTTGCAATCCAATACTTTTCTTAAGCCAATGGATTTTCATTCCACCTACGATTGGACCGAACTCAGAAGTTTCTAAGATGCTCGTGCTCAAGTTGCTCTAAAATACAAGTCGAATAGTTTTAGCGATATTTTGGTTTGATTGTGTTAGTCACAGAACAACGAGGTCATGGATGGAGAGTTTAAAACACCAAATCTGCTAATACGATCACCGCATTCTTTTTAGCTTTCATTTCGGAGTTTTTTTTAATGCTTTTTGATTGAGATTAGCTTTTTACCATTTTACCTGAAACGCAACTAATTTTCGTACATAAAACGAATTGTGTTTACGACAATCTTTTATCACTTATATCATTTTTTTCGTAATTTACATTCAAAAAAACATTACAAGTTTAGAGCCGCATAGCAATTAAATTGGAACGAAGTATTTTATACTAGCGTGCCACATGCATC
>JANTFA010160227.1:0-10409 GCA_026413405.1 Phytosciara flavipes
TCACCACTAGAAAATTTGGGTGCCACTGCCTTCCTGATCATCTCAGAGGTGTCTTAACCTGTTGTAAACAACCTTGACTCAATAGACGATTGAAGTTGTCAGTGAAACGAGTTCGATTCCCAACTGTGGCAGAAAAAAAACCGGTTGTCAGACATGTGTCACAAAACACAGCTGATTGAATTGGTTTGAGTCTGTGATAATTGATGAAAAAAGCTTTCACACGGCTTGCCGGCAAAAGATATTGTTGGGAGACGCTGGCATATTCTACTAAAACTAGTTTCGCTTATTAGTACAAAGATGGCACTCATCATCGATGTAACTAAGGTTGGTAGCGCAGCTTACCACTGGCACAGTAAAAACTTTCGTTATTGAAAGGATCTCAAAAAAGTAGAACCCACAATCAGTGAAACTAGTAAATATTGATCTATAAACTCTGACCCATCGAAGGCTTGTTACGGCGGATTATTATTAGTTGCAAATCTCTCAGATATGCAAAATCTACACTTGTCAAAAGGACAGTTTCCAAAGCTTGCTGCTTAAATACACCCTCGTGAGTTCGACTCGTATCACAACATTTATCACTCATGGAATGAATGACTTTCGCTGCATCCAAAGTATAATCTTCTATTCCTTCCTAATTCACAAATTACGCACTCTCTACAGGGGGAGGGGAACGTGCTTGACAAAAGCGTACACTTCATCTTCATACCCATTTAAACCCTCTCCATAATACAAGGCGGTAGGGGGTTGTCTGAAATTCGCAATTTTAAACGTGCGCAATTTGTGAATGATGTAACGGAATGACATTCGAAATTATGACGGACCCCGATGCGTGGGGTTCTCGGCCTACAAGAACAATCCATTTTTCGAGAACTCCATGCCGCGTATATGGTTGCCACAAAGACAAATTGAAGTTGCCAGTGGGATACACCTTAAAAACACAATATTTTCCTCCACGTATTTATATTGTAACAAACAGAGATATGCATTCGTTGGCATGTTGAGAGTTGATTAGTTCGCAAATATAAATTTCCAATTTGCAGGGAAATATATATTGTGTTCTGTGTTGACTGGCAACAGTAGGATACCATAAATCGATAAAATGCTTCATTTTTATTGCAAAACTTTACTGCTTCCACATTCCTACAATAATGTGCCGTAGAATATGGACGGATGTACGTTTCTTGTTTTTTGTTGTTGGATGAATATATATGTTGACTACATAATGTTTCTGACAGGGGAACATAATAAATATTACAATACACACGCGACACGTACATTATATTTTAATCAAAGAAAACGCGGCAAGTGGCGTCATTACATAATAAAAAGCTACACGGACACACCATACACTTTCATTGCCATTGGACAAAATTAAATTAAAAAAAAATCAATCAACGATAACGACTGAGGAATATATACAGAATTTAAATTTTATTTAATTAGAGAGACATTGAAAATAACAACTCACTTTCTCCTGTATTTGACGGTTCTAATGTCCATAGCTGTTTTTTCTTTAAGCTAGCTCCATTTGCATTTAATTTGAATCCAAATGTTTCGGCGGTCATATATTTATACAGGCCATTTATCAATCCGATTGTCCACCAGCCTTTCTGTTGATTTTGTGATAAAATATCACCGTTTGTGCTTGATTCAATGGTTTGACCATTCATGATTTTTGTGTGAATTTTTTTTCTCTTCTTCTTTTTTTTTGGTTCTTTTATTTAGGATGAATAATTTGGAATGCTTTTAAGATTTGGCGTAGAAATGTAATCTGCAATGACAATTAAAAAAACAAAAAATAGAAATTTTTAGTATTCATCGATTTCAATTTAATATATTGTTTCATTAGTTGGTTGGTTGGTTCGTCCACTCACAATGTGCTATTTTTTTTTCATGCATTTCGAGAATTTGTTTTATTCGAACGTATATCGTTTAAAGCCATCTCTTTAACGGAATTGAGATATTTTTTTCTTCTTCTTTTAATTGAAATTGAAGAAATAAATTTGGTGAAATTGTGTCTTGATTGACGTGTAGATTGTACTGATGGTCGTTATAACAAAATATTCTCAGGTAACTTTAATAATGCTAGACATGTGTTCGGTTCCCCGTTGAGCCCGTTATTTGATATTTGAGCTTGCAATATAGCGAATCTAAATTTACCTCTTTCAAATATTATCTAATGAACAAAGCAAAAGCATCTAATCTAAGTTCGAAAATTCAAATATCGGACAACGGTTTGAATGGAAATAATTTAGTTTGCTGTATGTCGGAACGGGATTGAGTACCCTGCATAACGGGATTGAGTGAGTACTCAGAAAGGATTTTGATGGGGGAAAACTAGTTACCAGGAAATTGGGTTCTCGTGAAATTTTTTTGTCGTACTAAAGGAAATTGTAAATTTTAATATTTTTCACAACAGAAAGTCTGAATCAGTGGGAAGTGACACATACCAGTTTCCCACACTGAACTATAGGTACTTCCCTATGAGTTGTACTCCCCATACGAAGGGAAAACCGATTAAATGATTAAGATGATTAGGCAGAGATTATGACTCATCAGTGATTAACCAGAGCATAATCAGGTCAATCGTCGCAAAACTGCAACTTATCGTGAAACATTGTGTTTAATCATGGTCTAGATATCAGCAGATAGGACCGATCAATTCTGACCCGCACCCTTTGTACTGCTTGGTCATCATCAAAATCTTGAAGCCCTTTTAGGACCCACTTTCATTTATCTTTTTAGGGACATTCTAAGAAACTGGACAAAATTTTCCGAAAATTGGGCCAGCCCTCATCGCAGGCCGGCAGACAGGAATCTCCAGGTCTAGTAGTGCTCCTAACATTTATAAAAGTAAACGACTTTCCTGTGGGTTTTGGTGGAGGCAAAGTTAAGCCATGTTTCATCTTCACTCTGTGGACTGCCACCACTCATCCACTTGTCGACCTGTAAGCCCTCGTAAACCTTCGTTCATTGGAGTAGACTCACTTTTGCTAAGGACTAACAAGCCATGTCCAAGGCAAATACTTCAAGACCGCAAACCGAACTGGCGGGCAACCAAGAATCAAACCTAAATTTGGCTTGTAGAGGGTTTTTGCATTAAAATATTTCTGGGCATAGCACCCTACTCCTCGAGCCTCGAACTCGAAAATAACATCGTCGCATGACGCAAGTCGAAGCTACAAAAGATTCCAAAACGACGGAACTTCCTGTCAATTTACAATGCTCCGATCCGAGCATCGGACAAAAGCAATAAATTTAACGTTGACTCAAGCTTTTGCAGCAGAATATTTCCTGCAATAAATCATTCAGTCGAGTCGGTAGAATGAATGCCACTTTCACGAGCCTATAATCTCCAACATTATTTATTACTAGAATCGCCATGCACACTGCAGTCAGTGTTCAACAGAATTAAAGTGAGATTAGCTATGTGAAAATGACATTTGAAAGCCGCTATTATATTCGAATACAAAGATATTGTGTGTGTAGCCGGCACTTTTTGCAAAAAATAGTAACCTGTCGCCGGGAACCCTTTTCAAATTATGTTGTCAATATATCTTTTCCGCGTGTAAAATATGTAGAAATGTTTTACATCATTTACCCATTAATAACACACTTCGAGTACCATGTTCTAGGCTACACAACAACACAACATTCTTCAACAGATTTCTTTTTTTCTTCTTCCATTCTTCAGTTAAACATCGATATAATGTAGGTACTGTACAGGTAACATACAGGCTAACATGTAGATCTAGATGAATTTCATCTTTTCCCAATTTGCTGTACCACAAGTGAATTATTCTAATGGTGGATCGTGATGTGAATTATTTTTTGCTGGGTAACAGTTTTTCTGTTGTTGTTGTTGCTGTTGTGTGTTTGTGTGTGGTGTTTTTTCCTCGATAAAATTGTGGTAAAAATGGATACGAACGGAGGCAATTGGGCGGTGTATTCAGTTTAGTTCAATCGTATAACGTTACCGCTTTTACACAACACATTTTTTTCTCCAATCGATGCATTAAATTAAACAATTTCAAATTCTGTGTAATGGAATATAATGTGATGCATTATATTACCTAAAAGGTATAATAGAGACCGTATTTAAAAGAGACTATTATTATTAATAACAAATGGAAAAAAAGTGGTAAAACATCTAACTCAGCAAAGCCAGCCACAACGGTGTGCATAATAGCACAACACACAGCATAATGGAAAAAAATATTTTTGTACATACAGTCTAACTGAACGAGAAAATAACGTTGCAGACGCTGCATCGGAGCCCGTACGATCCCGCGTGTACCTAGCTCACATAGACCTACTACCTACGTAGCCCCACTACACACGCAACCCTAGTATGACTTAGTACAAAAACTATATAAAACTGAAATGTAAATTGAACCGAAAAAAGTTGTATGAAACATATACGTTGTGTAGATCGCAGCCTCATAAAACCGTAAATTAGAACTTAGCAATGGCCTAAAGAGCCTAAACCAAATTTTGTTTTATCGATATTCTATACCGACTCCATTTGCCTTTCAAATTCATGGACGAAACACCACAATTCTTTAACTAGTATGTAGAACCGTGTCAAGAAGCGAGCTGTACTCAACGGGAAATTTCACCACCACGAACAACTAGTTTAGACGAAACACAACCGAATTCTCTCCACGAATTGATTAAGGAATGATACAGCCAGCGAAGAATCTGATGCTAGGAATGAAGAAGAGCAATACGGAGAATCGATGAAACAACCGAAGAGAACGATGTAAATGAACGAACTGGATTCATCGAAGCCGATGATAGAAAAGAAAGGAAGTAGCCTTTGACTTAAGGAAATCTATTGTTCATTGAACTGAATAAAGACGTTCTAAGCTACTATGGAATTACACGAAAATCGAGTGAAGTTCACTCGATTCATACGCAAAAAATACTCAGAGCCTCAGTGCAAGGGCTCAACTTCGTGACCAACTGAATTTATTAGCACTGGCATTGGCAGTACCTTTCAAATGAAACCAAAATTCGTTAATATTTACTCGATTTGTATAGAAAAAACCCTAAGGGCCCAACTTAACCTCACTTTAAAGCTTATAGCGCACCACCGAGTGATCCGACTTCAATGCATTTATTTCTGGGATTGGTATTGCCAGTATCTATGATTTGCTGCCTTATTTACACTTACAACGTCTTATATCTTCAAAAAACTGGCCGTCCGAAAATGCCCATCTTCGAACTTGGCCTCACAATTTCGACTAGCTTTCAGACAACAAAAAATTATTGAATTCGGATTTGGTTTACTCAAATTATTGACGTCATACTTCTTTCAGTGTTCCGTATGGCATAATTAAACCTAATAGCGCCTCTGTATACTTCGTACGGATCTAAAAAAGTGATCGCCTTAACAAATTACATTGAATCTATTGGAAATTTACCTTCGATCCACGAAGAACTAGAATATTGCACAACCACAACAACTATGCATATATACATCTCAGCATTATACACATCATCATCGTGTTCACGTTTGTTGTATGTGAACTTGAATTTATTATTATTATACGTAGTAGATGAAGCGATCCGATAAATTATAAATTTTGTTATATTTTTAAGTTTACAGTTAAAATCAGTTTAATTCATATATTGATGAGTTATTGAGCAGATGTTCAATCAGTTTGAAAAGAAAGAAGAAGAAAAAAAAAAAAGATTTCTGCATGAATTAGTTGAGAAGTGGAGCCATTTATGGATCTGATAAATTTTTGCTTTCAAAACGTTACGTAGTAGTAGCTAGAAGAGAGCTTTTTTACCACCATTATTATTATTATTGCTGGCACATGTGTCATGTTTCTGCATAATCGACTGGTATGCGGATTAATCGTGAAACCATTTACGAACTATAACGGATAGCGATAATTATACGTGACTTAATTGCTTCCAAAAAATTGGAAAATTTATTTAAAAGAAGATGAAACGAAGCAAATACGTAGAAAACACATTGAACTTCTGTACGTATGTGCTATAGGAGTGAAGCTATGAGGTTTTTGACGGTCAGCTAGGAAGTGAATAAGCATTGCAGGTTGTGAGAAAATGCAGAATTTCTATTTAATGAACATAAATGGAGAACATTTGAGTAATGTCCGTTTTGCAGATCACATCATCTTTATGGCTGGTGATCTAGACCAAGCTCAGAACATGTTAGAACAGTTAAACGATCCGTCGAAATGGAATGAAATTGCCTTCATTCAGCAGGGGGTACAAATAAGCTGGAAAAGATGTAGAAAATTGAATTTTGTTCTTACAAATTTTTTCATCTTCTCGAAAAATCTCCAAATTGATAATCGGAATCTCGAACTTCTCTTGTCTCAAAATCTGATCCCAGATCGAATCAAATTTGTCATTTACATGGCCGTTTTCAAACTTAACCACTCAGAATCTCCGGAATTTAATATAACCAATCGGAAAAAATTTAATAGCGTGTCTGCTTTCCACTAAACGATTAAAGTTGCCAGTGCGAGAGTTCGATTCCCGACTGTGGCAGAAAGAAACCGATTGTCACAGCTGATTGAATTGGTTCGAGTCGGTGGTAGCCAATGGAAACAGCTTTCAAACGCCTTGGAGTTGGGATTCTACTCGTACTAGTTTCGCTCCTACGCACATAGATGGCACTCAACATCGCTTGTCGCGTAGCTTACCAATGGCACAGTACATAAAGACTTTCGGTGCAAAAAGTTTTAGAGAAATATCGAACATGTACGTAACTCAAATGTTATAGTTAACACAGCGGGCTCAATGGCAGGCTCAAAGGCGTGGCTTGACTTTTTGATTGTTTGTAAAAAATTTAGTGGAGTGGATGTAGCACCGTCATTTAGAGCTACCACTTTTTGCTACAACTGAAAGTGGGAGACATTTTTCTTTGTTTTAACTTAGTAAATAAGGCTTCCACCCTAGCTAACAACGATATGAGTTATGCAAAAGTTACAAGCAAATGAAGTTGTGACCGTTGGACGTTGTGGTCTGAAATACTTTTTTTGGGACGGAGGCATCATAATTGCCGATCCTATCAACGCAAAATTGCTCGTATGTCCTCAGCTTTACTTTTTATTTGTCGACATTTTCTATTAATTAATCTTTCGATTGATTACATATTGTCTAGCTCATTCAACAGCTTAAAATGTTTCTGTTTAGTTAACCGGCGGCGGTTACTTACATTACAATATCAACACACATGTGAATCATGTAATTCACCGTGATATCCCTCGGGGAAAATTTGTTGAATATAATATTTAACAAACAACAATAATGTCTGATGCTTCTTGTCGTTCTCTCATTCATATATTCATACAATTGTAATCGAAAGATAAATAACCACCAGAAAGAGATTAGCAATTTTATGTTTCAATTTCAAATCTGACAACTTTAATATTCGAATCATAATTTATGTTCGCTAGTTTAACAAATAAATGTGAAAATAAATGTACAGCTCGTTACGTTCGAATGGATGCTCTGCTTTACACACAAATTCTTATTACTTCTTCGACTAAAGGTTATTGAAATGATTCTTTTATGGCATTTCTTCTGAGGATGGTTACAAAAAAAAAACACCAAAAGACTTCAGCGTAATTCCGTGTCAATTTATGCAGAGTGTGTGATTTACTCGATTGACTCGACGTTAGTCAAATCGATCATTTGATTTGTTCGGTTTTTTGCTTCAATATTTCTCGCGACATTTTAACAAATCACAATGGAAATAATCAATTTAAATTGGTTTGTCTTTGATTTGTTGTGTCAGAAGAGTTTCTATAGCAATTTCAGTCCTACATTATTATTCATGAGAATGAATATCTTGATAAATTGCTTCTGGAAAGCGGCTGGTGTTTTCTTTTCTGCCAACAACTTGACACATTGATAAATTTTTCGAAACGACAACAAAAACTCGCTTCATGTGCCTAAGACCCGTATGTTCAAATAACCATCGATGGATAAAATGTACATTCATGAGCCAACATTTTGTCACATTGAAAAAGTCCATGCAGAATCAACGAGTCACTCATGAACATGACGTGTATACCACAAGTAAAACTCAATTGCCTTTTTTTCCTTATTTTTGTTGTTGTTGTGAAGATTATAAAGTCGCTGAACGACATAGTGTAAATGAAAAGTTTTTAAGCAAATGCAAATGCAATAAGATTAAAAACAAAATCGTCAACGGAAGTCTTAGTCATGTGGCTGTTCTTTGTAACAATTCGTTTTAAAACGATAATTTTTTTTTTTGTTTTTTTTATTTCTTTATTATTTCTGAAAAGAATATGATGCATACTAATTGATCGGGGAGTAAACATATGCAAATTAACCAGCAATCGAACGAACTCGACAATAAAATAATAGATTCACGTTGATATGGTTCGTTTCGGATGTGTATGGTTCTTATTTTCATATTGTCTGCTGGACAATTGAGATTTTTGAGCCCGTATGAGAAACGAGGGTCTTATATGTTTGTAACAAGTCCAATCCCTGAGTAAAGGCAAACCTTCTGTGGTCACCCCTAGATTGCATATCTTGGTCAAAAGTTGAATTTAAGGACCGAAAATCAAACGGCAGAAGTGAAGCGCAGAGTTGGTCTTAATCTTTGAAAGCAAAATTAGTAACAACCTGAAAATTTTCGATTGTAGTGTTCTTCCCGTGCTCACATATCTAGCAGAAACTCTAGCATTGACAAAATCATCTGAAAACAAGTTAAGAGTTACCCAAAAAAAACCATGGGACTCAATGCAACAATGACGTCCACATAAGAGGAGTGTTTGAGGAAACGATACAAGGCATTTTTAGGTATAGGAAACATGTGAACGAAGGGGGTGTCAAAAATCTTGAAAATCATTTGGACGTCACTATATTGCACGAGCTCATGGAGCGAAGAATGAATGGAGTTTCGCTCGAAGGCAAATCAGTGAATTCGACAGCAAACAAAAGTCATGGGAAGAAGATATAGCGTCTCAAAAATGGAACTACAGAAAATGGAACGACAGATGGGACTTTGCTTTCCTCGATTAGTATTCAGAACTGCTAGTGAGCAAAATCGGTTGAGCGGATTCAGAGATATGGTTGAATTAGTGCTATTTTCGAGGTCTGGTTGAGGCTTCTCAGATATATTACCGGCAGTATAAAGTTGATAAATGTTGCAAATGAACTACACCAGAGTTTGTCGGAATCGAATCAAGGGTTCAGCAGTTAGAGCGTCGTGTAGAATGAGCCTAAGTCGAGCTACTCGACCGTACAGTGAAGGTACAGTATTTTGTTGATAACTCGAGTAAATTCTATCTGATTTTCATTAGTTTGTTTTTGTTCGAAAGGTAATGACAACCGTAAAGCGGTGGTGTGTTTCAGTGACCTAAGAAAGTGGCCGCCAGCCACCATTTTGGATTTTCGTATTTTTGGTGGATTTTTTCCAGAATTCAATTTTCGAATTCGTACGTGACTTTTGGAATTGATGTAAGCAATTTTAACAAGGGATGACTTCAAATAGAATGATTTAAAGAGGAAATTCTGCATAACAGTCTAAGATGTATGCGTTCTATAGACATCTAGGTACATGTCGTGTGCAGACTACTCGACGTACGGATCCTCCTTACGTTTTTTTTCTTCAAATGTTTAGTCAGTTGTGATGGGAAGTGAAGGAGAGACTGCAAAGACAATAAAACATTGCGTAGAATCAGAAACGAACAAATTTTCGTTACGGTCGAATATATTCAAAATTCAGATAATTTCGATCCATGCATTACAAGAGAGAATCTATATCTCGCACAGGTTCAGTGGTTCACATTATTATACTTCTTACAAGAGATAATAACAAGAAGAAGAAGAAAAAAAACGAACTCGAAGAATCCAAGAAAATAGAGATTTAGTTTTGGTCCGGTATTGACGTTAAAAAATGATTTCATTTCAACTATTGTTGAACACACACACACACTCTGTTTAATGATATGCGGCCGGCTTATATTTGCTTTTACTGTTCAGTTTTATCTTCCAACAATTTTTATTTTATTTTTCATTTTTCGGTTGGTGTTGTTGGGAAGAAAAACTGCTGTTATTTTGGACTGTATGCATGAATAATTGTAATGTACGTGAATTTGTTTTTTTATATATTTTAACTCACCATATCGATCGAGAATACCTAACGGTTATTCATTTTAATTTTGCCAGTTTTGCATAAAATGTCTGTAATAAATGTGCCTCAGTTGCAGGTTTCAATATATATTTGGAAATTGTAATTGTTCATTAAAAAAGTGTTTTTTTTTATGTTGAAATCGCATCACCGCAAATGTAATGGTCAATATCTAATAAAAAACATAAGGGGGACCCGTACGAGTAGAGGACGGTACATAGTTAGGTGTCTATAGAACTACCCTGCAATGTTTCTT
>JANTFA010160238.1:0-10408 GCA_026413405.1 Phytosciara flavipes
CCACACAAGTCAAAATAATTATCTGCAAACCATTAGGTCCTTTGGGAAATAAAAACTACCGCAAATTTCATCAGGTATGAATCGCTTCACAGGGGTACAACGAGTAAGATACACTACAAGAAAAAGTACATCGGGCTGAAGCACTCGGATGCTTTCACTCATCTCAACAAGAGATATCAAATTCAAGTGGAAGCTGAGCAAAGATTTTGGTATGTTTTAGTTGGAATTTTAGTCTTTAATCATTGCATCAGATTATTATGTGATGAAGACGATAAAATTTGAGCCAATCGAAATAGCGAAATTACAGCAACTATTTTCTAAAACAAAATTCTAAAATCGATTGTGTGATCCCTTAAATTAACAAAACCAATTCACGCCATCCCTGACCATGACCGCACCAACACATATTAGTGCAGACGGTGCAGACATTACCCAAGCTCTTTTCGGATTCACTACTGTAACATTTGTCGTCCTGTTAACTGCATGTAATTAAACTGAGTTTAGTTTTGTGTAAAAAAAATATTTCGTTTTCAAAAATTTAATTGAGAAAATGTTCCGGGTTCCCAATTATAATCTCGATGAATTGAGTTGCAGTCTCGAAATTCTGAGAAATGACCTAACATCGATGTTTGCTTTGCATCACAATGGGAATGGCATTCCAATTTTGTACGATGTATCAGTGTTTACGACTGAGCCTACTAACCGTACCAAGGACATATATTTCGAACAATCACCGTAAGTGAAACAATCGAAATTGCCGCGGCGCGGCATTTATATTCTGATGCATAAATTCACTGTAGAAATGTATTTTTCTACAGTCCTGAAAGCCACCAGAACAATGACGATACATTTTTGGAAGCCCTACATTCGTGCAACTTTTACTTAAATGCATTAAGTAATGAACGCAGCTCCATTGATACATCAGCGTATCCCAATTTCAATAACTGTTACTCGAATTTGACCAATAAAATGGAGACGAAGATTTTCCATTCGGATGTCGATGTGAAAGAACATTTGGAATTATTTAAAGAGAATGCTTGGAAAAGCTTTGCAGAGGTGAGCATTTCATTTTTGTTTCAAATTTCGTGCGTTCAGTGAGTCGTAGTATTTACTATTTGAATCGATATTTTTGAGAAAGCGTCTTCGGATAACCTCACAATTCGTGTTTTGAAAGTCGACTTTTGTTCAATTCGAAATTTTCTAACCATTCATTCCAGATAAATTCATTTTGCAAATCATTGATGAGCGTCTGCAAATTTCTTGCTTCACAAACTGCGGAGGCAGATGAAGTCCTTTACGAGTTCAAGCATTCAATCGAAGTCTACGAACGAGCAATAAGTTTCGACATTTCTTGTTTTGGTGAGTGCATAATAATACGATTCCATAAACCAGTCAGTGGAAATCTCTTTGACTTTTCAACCGGAATGTTTTCTCTAGACAACGCAGAAAAGGTATTGTGTGCTTTGGATAACGTTAAGAACTCGACGCGGAGTTTACAGACATTTGTTTGGACGATCAAAACTTTGATGACCTATTCGGAACCCACGACAAGCAAATGAGAGCACGGGGTTCGTCCACCCACATTCTGAAAAACTATTTAAACCGTATTTAATGTGAAATGTTAACTAAGAAAGTAAACATTTTGAATAACTGGCAACTTGATTTTTTTAGAACATTGATCGTACGATTAAAGCTAAATAATTGCAACAATCCTTGCAATTACGGATTTTAGGGCTCGTCATCCTATTTCACAATGATAAAACTGTTGAGAACAACTATTATAGCCATCCAGTTCCAAAAACGTTACATAGATAGTCACAATGCGCTCGAATGAACGAAACGAATTCGGAAAGAGTCAGATCAATTTTTTTCTTCTATTTTGAGTTTTCAAGTTTGATGATCAAGGTCAAGAGCTTTCAACAACAAAATACTAGAATTAGAGAAATGATAAGTTAATATGCCTGCAGCTAGATAGAAGCGAGAAACATGTGAATGATCGTTGGTTCCTATGGGAGAGAATTTGACAGGATTTTCAATTATCTCCAATAGAAAACAACTGTCAGTCACATGTTCCTCGTGTCTATCTAGCCGCACCAACTTATCATTTCTCTGACTAGAATAGTCATTGGTAGTTCCTTCGCTCAGTGGGGCCTACCATCCTAGGTTGAATGCTGGAAGTAATTCAATAATTCGGGACAATTTATAAGACACGCAAACTCACTTGTGTGTTTTGAGAGCTTTGGAAACTATTATTTTGACTCGTGTAATTGCATACCTTGTTTTCGGCTCGGCTATGCAAACTCGACACTTGTCAAAATAACAGTTTCCGAAGTTTGTTGTTTAAATCCACACTAGTGAGTTCTACTCGTATCACAAAATTGTACATCATGTAATGAACGAATTACATCGCATGAAACGACATCTACTATTAAAAATGGTTGAAATGACGAAAAAAGTTAGCTCTGGTGGTGTTGAGAGCAAACGCGTTGGATTCACAACCCAACGATCGGGCGTTCGATTCCACCGTCATACATATGGGCATAAAGTAATATTTTTCAGTTCAAAATTTCAACTCAGTTTTCGAATTGCTTCAACTAAACAACATTCGAAAGAAGTTACATAAAGTACCAACGACGTGGATGATACAAAAAGTTGATTTTTGCAGTACTATCTCAAGTTTTTAATGTAGAAAGGAATTGTAAGAAAGGCGACTTTCCGTCCCTTTCATGTGTTTTACAATGTATCACTGCTGGATGATAATGTATGTTTTCACATTACATTGTTCTGATAGCATACAGGACTTAAGAATTCAATCGTGTCCGGTTTTCACATATCCCTACCTCCGCTTAGCGTAGGTATGATCAGTTTTCCACCCACTTCCTTACCTTAGAACAATAATTTTAGAACGTGTGGATGCAAAAAAGAGAAGAAAGGGTGGAGAAGTTGTACGTCACACAGGCTTTCGCCGTGAAATAGTAATTTATGCAAGTAGCGAAAAATAACCTCGTGTGTACGCACAACATGCCCACTCCACTTGTGACTTACATATGTCATTGAATTTCTATCCAAACAACTCTAACTAACTACGACGTCGATCGAAAGTTCTTGAATTGCCTAAAGTAAGATTTGAAGTTTTTCGAAGTTTGTCTTGTAACACATCTTACGTCAGGACGACAGAACCTATTCTAAGGGAATTAAATTTTCAAAAATTCCCTAATTTTTCTATTAATATTTGCTACTTCTCTAAACAGATGATACACCGTAGTCCGTCTGTTGGTTTTACGGCCTCTTTAGTTGTTTTTCATGCTCATGAGTTAAAACGGTCCAATTGATATGATATTCTACAAGAATTAACAGCAAACAAAATTCGGGAATTTCAAGCGACTTCCGGAAAATTCTGGAATTTAATATCCTAAAATAGGCTCTACTTGTTTTCCAGTTCATCACTGGGACATTCCACGCAAAAATTGAAAATATTTGTCCACATTACATAGTACAACAACAACAATTGGGAAACACTACAATACGAAGCAACAACAATATGTAATGTGGACAACAATTTTCGCGTGGAATGGCCCATTCTTGGGTTTTCCTATTAAAGATTTATTACAACTCGAAAACTCGTCTTGAATCAATTTCACTAAAATGAATAAGTCATCGAGCGTCTATATGGGAGCGTCTACACTCGCACTTCTCGTAATTACTCTTGTTTGTTTTTGATTCCCAATGAGACCAGTCGTAGTTCATTGCAGTTCCTTGAGTATTACACCTTTCCTCTTCACACTGCACTTAACGAGTATAAAATTGTATTTATCTGTCTATTTTTCGGCTAGGCGCCTGTTGCCGCTCATGCAAATGTAAGGTTCAAAGAATTGAAGTGAAAGATTCGAAATCAATATTTTTTGAAAATAATTTCATTAAAAGAAGTAATAGACGCGATGAAAGTTACTGTTGACATGCTTGCCGTCTGTAACGGGCAACAAAATAGACAACCACATTTCGTTCGGTATTGATGAACCTTTATCAAACCATGGAAAAGATATTTGTATTTTTGAAAGTACCAAGTGCACCGTAATATCAAAGTCCCAAAAATAAAATTGCGATTGTTACAAAACCTGTTACAGAGGTATCAAGACCTTAGATAGTCAATTTTTATTGAAGTCAACAATGCGGTCTGTGTTTTATCACTGCAAGATTGTGTTTACATATAAATCATCGAAGTCACTTTGGATTTTGTATTTTAAGGTGCACTTTCTCTGAAATTTTGCTCAGATGTACCAAAGTTATCACGTTTTTTCGGAGTATGAAATTATTGTTGTTACAGACGGAATACTCTACATACTCTTCGGAACAATCAACAAGGTTAAATAATTTTACTTTGTGTCATATGAATTCGTTTATGTATTTAGTTATCAACATAACCTTGATGACCTTAAACATAATCTAATACATTTTGGATACACGTTTCATCCATTTACAGCATTTATACCGAATTATCAATCTGTTCGCTTTTATATATAGAGTTTTCAAGATTCCATGTTTTCCTAATTAAACCGAAATATAGCTAAATAGCTATCCAGTTGGTCAATAATGCTTTTCAGCCGCTCGATGTGTACATTATCACTCAAGGTCGCAGGCCGTTTGTGACAATACGCATCGTGTGCTTGAAATGTCGTTTTCTTCCGAGGTGCTGTATGCACAACGTTTTTGAAGCCAACGAAAGTTTTACTTTTCAACACTGAGTTAAGAAAAATATTTTTGGTTTCAAAGTCAGATGTTTAGAAAAAATTAATTACCATTTCATTTTAACTCACGCTGCATGAACAAAGTCCTGGAGCTTCGTAATAGCTATTTTCGTTATAATTATCGAATGTGAGAGCAATAGAGCAATAGTCCATTTATTCCACAAAATTCGTAAAGCCATTTAGTCAATTTTGTACTCTGTATCCATTTTAAATCTTAATTGTATGAGGCTTGAACCGTCTAGAGTCGTTGTCGAGGTCGCAGAACAGTATAGTCGAGGTAACACACTTATTGGACTCAATGAACTAAATCGTATCGTGAACAAAATGGTGAAAGTAATTAAGGCACACGAACGCAAAGAAATGATTGAACTCAGCAATTGCATACATTGAATAGAACACATTTGAATTGTATCTAGTTATTCCGACCTGGTCCGCCGAATCAACGCTGGATTTCTTCATTCTTGGAATCCAGTCAGCGATTTTATCGAAGGAGTAAAATTTGACAGATGCATATGTTTATAATCAAATTCTTCTAAACTTGATAGCTCAAGTACTGTATAAAAATGGGACCAAACCATAAAAAACAGCAAAAAGGTAATGAAAACAGTCGCATGATATCAAAGTTTTTCTCTATAATGGGCGCGCGTTAGCACAGCGCGGCGCCCGTGACGCAAGTTCCAAAAAACTAACAGTTGACTAGGGATACACCAAATGAAAAGTAACAACCGTACATTCCAAACATAAAAAAATTCTTCAAAATCAGAACAGTTACAGCGCTCCCAGCGACCGGCCCATTTTTGACCTTCTCCGACACACAGCGATCTGTGTTCATTTTGGGTGTATTTTAAGACTTGCAGCTTGCAGTGTTGGTTTCTTCGGTAGGGTTTCATGAGTAAATCCAGACGGTATATATGAAAAAGTCGGACAGTTGGAATTCAATTATGATTTTGAGGTTATGTTTGGTGATTCAAAGGATAGAGTGCATCAGTTTTATCGGCAAAGTCTCAGAATCTGAACGTCAAACATTTAATAACGAAAGCTTTACCTTAAATTCGCAGCTGCTTTTGATTTGATAGATTGCATGAATCAAAAAATTCAGTCGAATGTTTATGAAAATTAGCCGAGCGTTTGAGCAAAGTTATGCCACCATTACGGCGTAAAGCATGAAGTCTGAAAATTTTCGATGTGAAACATTACAGAAAATACTGGATTTGGACCTTCATCGAATGCATACAAACATTACCAAAGCATCTATCACTACCAAGCACCAGAACAGATTTTTTTAACGGTCATTAGGCTCCTCATCATGGAACATTGGAACGCAGTGATATTATACCAACATAAAAAAACCAAATTTATATGAGAATTTTTGACTACTGCGTCGAGTAGGCCCCTTAATGAAATTCTGAAACGAAACCAAAATTTGCAGAGGGAAGTAACGTTCGATTTATCTCCCTAGCTAGACACTGCGTTGAGTAAAAAAAGGTTTTAAAATCTCCGGAGCAACACCCCAAGTATATTAAATGAACTTATTCGAATTCACTTTTCTATAATGAATGAATCACGGTATTGTTCAGTGTTGAGAGGTTACTCAATGGCCAAAGCGTAAGCAATTCCATATTTTCTCGTCAATTTCTTCAGCTTCACAAGACTTTTCACCGTCAGTATTATTTATATTACGTTGTGTAATCAATTATCCTAGTGAGTGTCCCCTCGTTCAGCGCTTTCTTTTCTTAATCAAAGTGTAGTGAGATTTTCAAGACAACTGGTGCATAGTCTATAACAATTTATGTTACACTCCGTACCATCGCAACATCAAGTGATCATAATTGAAAACAAAAGCTGCGAATCTATATACACACACTGGCCGGAACATCAGAAATGCGAAGGAAATGTATAATATTCTATGAAAATGTTTACGCTTATTTCAGTTAACGTTGAACAGTCGATTAAGTAAGTTTATCATAAGCGACAATATATTGCGGACGGTTTGGTTTTTTGTTGTCATTGCGGTTTTATGAATATTAACCGCCCTTATATAAATGCGACAAATTTGAATAAAAAGTGCAAAAAGTGAGAATAAATTAATAATTTAATGGTGACACAGTGAATATTCGAATACAATACGTTTCGTGGTGTCGATCTATTTACAACCGGAAAACGGCATCAAAACCGAATAATTAATGAAATAATAATGGATTTATTGCTACGATTTATTGGTTTCTGTTTCAAAATTGTTGGACTTTTTTTAACTCCATTCCTGGCAGTCATAAACTATTTCAAATATCATCCGGTTCGGATAGAGCCAATTAAAAATGAACTCCTGAAGTTACCAGCTATTGATTTGGCAGCCAAAATACGAAATAGAGAGGTGAGTATTGTGTGTAGATAGATTATTAATAAAAAAAATTATTTACATTGGTAAATTATGCAATCGAGTTTTCGTAGTTATTTATGCAATAAGTTGCAAAATGGAGTTGCGCTTAGGTCGTTAGATGTGAGGCTATCACACGAGCGAAGTGAGTACATGAAAAATTAGTTCACTGCGATCAAATGTCACCACAGCCAAAAATGATTATAGATGTTGTTTTTGTATGATAAACACAACGGTTTGGGTGTCGAGGGTTCAAAACTTGATCAAGGCATCATTCTCTTTTATACGATAAATGGTTGAAAAGAAGCGATAAAAATTGAATTCAAGTGGAAATTAATTGAAATCGAGTGATATGTTTCATTCACCGCCCAAAATATGCACGAAAAAAAAAACATTTTTCACCGCCCGTTTAGTTGCAGAATAGTTATTTTTCTACCAAGTTAGTTATGAAAGTATTTTCTCGCACTAGAGGCGAAGCCGAGGTCGACAAGACAGTGTGTGCGAGAAAAGATCAGCATACCTGTGGTGGTAGAAACAACGTTTTTTCAATCAAATAATTTTCTATCAAATTTTCACATGAAAACAAAAATTTATTTGAATGTTCAAGAAGACTGACATATCATACCATTACGTTCAATGTGATGTAAAAAGATGATTTAAATAAAATCAAGTAATCAATGCAAGACAAGTACACTTCAACAATACGTTATTTGAAAATATGTGCCTCTGTAGCAGAATGCATACAATCGTTGCTTTGTAAATGAAATGTTCTTAGTGTCAGTGGTTCGCACCCTGACCTTGGCAAGATTTTTATTTATACAAAATTGACGGTTCATTAAAAATAATGGCCCAATAGTGTGTGACAAAGTAGATGCTTTTCTCGCACTAGTGCCAAACATACGAACATTCGCTAACAAACACATCGAAGATATATCAGTGAAAAAATCTTCACTCGTATGACATCAAGCACATGCATGGAAAGGTGATGATTATGGCCCGGAATTGGAGAAATGCTTTTTATGCACGAGATGTGTAGTATATATGATACACGAGACACACTACGACGTTACAAGAGGATTACAGTTTTTTGCTCCGTACGAAGTACAGGGAGCTACAGGGGTTTGTAACAACCGGAATTCGAGCCAATTAATAACTTGAGCAAATCAATACCGATTTCAATAATTTATCTTCCCTCAAAGATAGTCGAAGTTGTGAGGTCCAGATCGAAGATGGGCACTTCCGGACGGCCCATGCTTCAGCGAAAGCCCTTTAAGTGTTTTAGCGTTTTTTTTTTTTGGAAATATCTGCTTAAAAGTACACGCTGTAAGTGCAAATAGAACAATAAATCACCAATCCAGGAAAAAATGCATTGAATCAGGTCACTGGATCGTGAGCTAGAGGTCTTAGAGTGGGATTTAGTATAGCCCTAAGCGTTTTTGGTATATAAATCGAGTAAATTGTCTGCAATTTTGATTATTGTGGTTTCATTTGAAAGGTATTACCAATGCCAGGAAAAAACGTTTATTGGAATGAAGGGCTCCAAGTGTCACAGTTTCATAGTTTCTATTTCATTTAAACAGCAAATGGATTCAAAATTGTGTTCTTGAATGAAAAATGGATTCAGGGCGCTGTATTTCGTGCGGTCTATTTAGAATCGCGATTTACACACCGCACATGTTTCTCACAACTCTTTTGTATAGGTCGTACAGGGCTCCGCCGCAGCGTCTTTTCGGTTTTTTCGACGTCGGATGACTTACTGCAACTGTAATTTTGTTTTGGCTTTGGAAAAAGGGCTTGGTTTGACAAATCGATGTGTTGATTTCGTGAATAAAAACGGACACACGCTGTCGAACCCGCTGTTTTCACACCTCTGGCTGAACAAATAACTATTTTTCATTGTTTATTCATGAACCTGACTATTCTTCTATTTTTTTTGTTTGACAAAGTTTTCATTTTCCTCACTCACGCTCAAATCATAATGAATGTCAGAGGCGAATAGTGTAAATATATAATAAATAACTTCATGTTCAAGGTTACTGTGACTATCGTTAACACAAAAAAAGTAACATCGAAATGTGACGTCGGAAACGAGATTATCAAAGTTCTTTTGAAAATACAGAGTTTTTATAAAGTACACGATGACCAGTTCTATAATTGACTTTAACACATATGACTTTGCAACTATGTGATGTGTCGGTATTTTTAATTGTAGCCATCAACAATAATAATGCCATCAAAAATGTAAACTTGTAATGTAAGTAGTCGGTTGGCCAATGGTATTTTACCGGTGGAAACTGCAAAAATTGATCACCGCGATATTTCATGTACTTATCATTTTTCACATTGCAGAACTTTACCACAATTTAATCGAATTTTAATAAAATCCGAAAGCGATGATACAAATTAATAAAAAATGTCGTTACATGCTTGCGTCATGAGTATTAACATCAATTCGTTCCAAAAAAAAAAAACAAATCCAGCGGGAGTTTTTTTTTCTCCAAATAATCTAATTGGCCGTTTTGCCTGTTTTGGAGCGATGATGTTTCTAAATCGAAGTATGAGTGACATCATATTGCCGGTTTTCTTACTCCGTAATGGTCGCTTCATTGTTGCTAAATTGCAGGCCCAAACCATATATGGCGACTTGGAAAATCACAAGTGCGCTTTTCTGAATTCATTCAATTTGCTACATTGGCGCCTTCCAGATGTGTCTTTTGGCGCCTTTCCTTTAACTCAGGCGCCCTTTGCTACATTCCAAGCGCTTTTTCTTGCATTTCACAAGAGCGCCTTTCAGTAGCCAGTTCGGCCCTGCTAAATTGTATGGAACTCAAAGATCATTCTACTGTCACAATATATATAGAAAAAATTGCGCTTATTTAATTCTTTTAATGTTTGCATGGCACTTTTTGGGAATTCTTGACTCCAACCCCCTGTCCCTGTGTCCGCACTCCCCCTGTCGTGCGGACGTCCTCTATGGACGACACCTAAAAATTAAAACAAAACAATGAAAAATTTAATTAACGTCTTAGAGCCGATAAAAACTGAATTCATTCATACGCTTTGTCAGTACTAGTACAATACTCAATAGCGTAGTGGTTAAATCGTCAACTTTCCACTATAAAAGATTAAAGTTGCGAGTGCTGAGAGTTCGATTCCCAACTGTGGTAGAAAAAAAACCGATTGTCAGACGTGTATTCAAAACACAACTGATTGAATAGAGCGTGGATTTTGCGATATTTTTCACAATTGTCACTGAATGACGCTGTCGGCAAGTCGGTCTTCTGTCACT
>JANTFA010160249.1:0-10408 GCA_026413405.1 Phytosciara flavipes
CAATTCAAAAATAAAACTCACAACTTTTCAGTTTGATACACAAAAAAAAGAGTAATTTCGTATTATAATTATCACCCGGCAGTCGGCAGTTATTACATAGTCGCATAGAGACTATGAGAAGCATGCTTGATGACCCTGAAAAATTCGGTGTAGAGGAAGTGGGTCAGTCTTAACAGTCTAATCGTAGTCGTATAACGTTTGTTTTTGTTTATAATTGTCACGGTTCATTTTTACCGGCTAGGAGTATCACACACCTTTCACAATCATCATATTTGTTACAAATGACCCGTACATTTCTATTAAGGATCGATCTTGTGCTTATTAACAATTACTCCGATTAATAGGGAGGAACGAGTTTAGCTCAGTGATACTGCGGCGTATGAAATATTTATTCATCTACCTATGTAGAGTGCGCTTTACGGTAGTGCGAGCAGACTTTCAGGCGGTCGATATATATTGATGGATCACACCTTATACAAATGATTAATAAATGCGTCGAAGGAAAGCCGATGAAGTTTCGCACACACGTATTGATCATTTACGTAGGGTCTGCAGTAATCTACTACTATGCTGCTAGAACACTGTAAAATGACATCTTGGTTCTCGATGCCGTAAAGTGGTATCTTGACTTCGTCTCGAATCATGATGCATTTACTCAACTTCGATCCGCGTAGTATGAATCTCTATTTTAAGATAATCTGATTTCGATCATTTAGCTAGGAACGTAATCTAATTGCACGGATTGCAGTCGAGATGCACGATGTTAGTATAACATTGAACTTGGAGACGGTATACAATAGTGCTGCACTAAGCGTATCATCTCCTTCTTCTTCTTACAGTTGATTGGATAAATTTACGGGGCCCGAGGTTCAATCAAATGTTTCAATGTTCTACCATGAATAATGTAACTTCTACTCTACTTTTCGATCATCATTACCAGCTGAAAGAAGCTGAAATTCTAGTTAGCCAGTTAGTCATCTTTCTAAATGCACTTGTCGATTTCGAATCGATGAGTAAGGGCAAACCTTCTGTGGGAACCCCTAGATGCCAACTCAGTAATAAAACAGTGCCGATGTCGGTCCGTCATCTCGATAAGTTGAACAAAACGAAACCAATCTTGACTGGATGAGCCGAACCTGACATAATGATCAAATCAGTGGTGCTATTTTCGAGGTCTATCTGAGGTTTGTCAGAAATATTTCCGGCAGTTTTGCTAGAAATAAAAAGTTTGTCAAAATCGGATTGCGGGCTCGGAAGTTAGGCCTCATAGAGTGAGCCTAAGGCGAGCTACTCGGCCCTATGATGAAACCACAGTTTTTTTTTCAATATCTCGACTAAATTTCATACGATTCTCTTGGTTTTTTGTTTGTTTGAAAGGAAATGACGACCGTAAAGCGGTGGTACTTTTCTAGTGACCGCCAGTCGCCATCTTGAACTTTATTGTTTCTCTGTGATGAAAACCGTGAAGCGGTAGAGCAGTTTTTTATGACCCAAGAAAATGGCTGCCAACCGCCATCTTGGATTTTAGTGTTTTTGGCCATATTTCGAGTAAATTTCTCCGGATTTTGATGACATTTTTCAATAGTTCAATTTTCAAATTAGATTTTATACGATTCTTTCGAAATTGCTCTAAGCAATTCTAACAATGGATAAGTCTAAATGGAATGCTCGAAAGATGCAGACTTGCAGAGTTGTTTTGCGATGTATGACTTTTATGGACAACTATGTCGTTATACTAGTGCACGGGTCCCCCTGATGTTGTGTTTGATTTTCTTTTTTTTAATTTTCAATATTTCAAGTCATTCAAAATGAATTCTTAAAATGTTCTTTATTCAGAATGACTATGACTAACCCACTAAAATCAGAACACGTAAGTCTCCGTGCATATGTATCGATACAACGTACAAAAATCATTACACAATTTAACAATATTTCAATTACTATTCACGAAGCTACTTCATATCCATTGGGGCGTTTTTGCTGTTTTTAAAAGTTACGCACCACAGAACATACGACGATATATATCCAACATTCAACCAGTCGTCGGCACACATAACCTTTAGCTAGTTCAAATGCTGCATGGACATTGGTATTGTTTTCCGGTTGCTATTGTTGTTGTAGAATTCTCTCTGTTAGTTTATGTTATGTAGTTTTGCTGAGTAAATGCTTGCACTTTGAAATGGATTTCAACAAAACCAGAGGCGGATTAGAGCGGTCACTGGTTTTGTTCTTGGGTTTTTCTTTTGCAGATGGAAAAAATTGCGAGAACCAAACTAGTGTTGTAATGGGCTTCGAAACACACTAGTGTTGTGGCATGTCAAAACTTTTTTCTTCATAATCTCTTCCTTCTTTTTGTTTATCTTTTTCTTCTCCTTCCCTTCGTCTCCTGCTTCTCCTTCTTTTCTTCTTTCATAATCACAATATTAAAACGTATTAAGAGGAACAGTTGCACAAAGCGTGAGAATGTCGATAAGCTGAAGAGTGAAGAGCATCAGAAAGTGCCTTGAGCAGTTTTTGACGGTTCTATTTTGAGTTTCTATTGTTCCGTTCTTTAGATACCTTTCGGCCTTTAGTACTCTTATCGTGTTGTTGAGGTGATAACCACTGAGCCACTGTTACATGACAAAGATAAGCGATGAACTCTGGCCGCTGGTTTCCTATAAATGTTTGTTGTGAAAAACGACGTAGTAGATTTCGTATCAAATTCAACGTGACATTCTACACGATTGCCGATACTGAAGAGCTATAAGCTGCAGATTAGGTCTTACAAATCCGAACAACAGCACGATCTACGTTCAATATATCTCTCTCCGCCAGAACATTCATCGGATACAAATTACAGAACTTCCGCTACTGCTTTAACAGTCATCATACTCATTCGCACTCATAACATTTTTTTTCCTCTTCGACAAAACAAACCATCCGTCAACGGTAATACCTGCACTATAGTCACAAAGTTCATTTAGTCAACAAATAACAACTCACTAGACTACTGATTAAATTTCATTACTTTTTTCTGTTGTCTATTTGAACATTTTTCTCATAATCAAATATGCAAAGTATACAACTGTGCCGTGTGTCTTAAGGGAATTTTGTACATGAATGAGAGACGACCATTCATTAAATCATAGATGGACTGAGAAATTGACTGTAGAAAAGAATAAGACAGTGGAATTGAACCATAATTTGTGCAAAAAAGAAAAATGTTGATAGTTGCGACCGAGATGATTGTTCTCATAGTTGCGAACACCTTTGCCGACATTTAACATTTTCTAAACATCCCATTGTGTTCGGGTTCGGATTGTGTGCATGTAGAAATTATGTTAAATCAGCATAAAATATGTATTGTTTCGGTTACTTGTGTTTTGTTTTTGATTATTGTTTAAAGTATCCGACCAGTGACTGTGAATTGAATAAAACAACAAAGTTTTACGATCCCCCCGACGAATATGATAATCATATCGTTCAGCAAATGCGTGAACCGGCTGGCCCGTTGCGTGTAATAGACAATCGCCATTCAACGGCTGATGGAATTGTGGACATTGTACCGAAGACAAATGACGGTGACTGGATTTTACGTTATTCGGACAGTGAAACAGATTTCCATCCGTGGCATTCAAAGTCGAAATTTAGTCATTTCGATCTAGTTCCATGGCGGACGCTGAAATCTCGCATCGATCTGTTCCATGCCATCGGCTGGGAACCAACTAACGATTGCGATAAGGAAACGCAGAAGACAATTGCCAAAATTGAAAAACAATTTGCTAAAAGACTGAGTAGACAACATCGACTGCATGAAAGGAAAATTAAACGTCACAGCATTCAAATTCGAATTCTATTTTCGATAGAATTTAAGAAGCGACAGAAAATGAAGAAAAGGTCTTCGATGAGTTTCGACAATGTTCATGTGTCGTCCAAAAGCAGCCGTCGAATATTCATATTCGATCAACGACAAATTCGAATGAATGAACATTGGGGGTACTTTAGTCAACGGAATAAGGGTGTTGAGGAATTGATGGTTGTGAATCAAGTTGTACAGGCGTCACAATATGACCGATTCGATTACCGAAACATGTTTCCACGGATCGGTGAATTATGTAGTCAACAAAATAGTCAAAGTGTTTTCAAACAAGTGCCATGTGTTCAATGTCAAAGGTATGTTTCAGTTCTTTAAACAATCTAACTACTCGGTTTAATCTACCTGTCGAATCTGCGCTAGCAATTAAATGTTCCGATGATGGTACAGTGAGGTTACATCGATTATGTAACATCATTCTAAACGATTTTCATTCTTTATTTATAAACGTTCGATTTCTCAATCATATCACAAGAAAATTGACGACTCGGTTACAGCTATTATTAAATATTAATTGCTGGAACGTCTTTTATAAAGTCACTTTTTTTACTGAAATCATTGCGAATAATAATTATTTCTTCTTCCTTTCATTTGCGACTACTAATAAACGAAGCTTTTGACATGTTCATTAAACCATTACATTATGAGGCTAACATTTATTTATTGTAATGAGATAGATGCAGGTACAGGCATATAAAATGCAAAAGTAGTGAACCTTATTAAGATCAGTTCACCTAACTTGAAACGATTGTATTTTGTTGTATTGATTGGCAATCACAAATTTAACAGTGTCTAAATCTAGAGAAACACCGATATTTTGACATACTTTTCCGCACTTGTATCGAAATGACTTGACGCACTTGTAAAGAAAGGACAATATGGGGCTAGCATTACAGCACGGGCTTATGTTACAGCAGGGGCTCGTATTTTCAACAAATTTATCAGTTTGGAACGACCACTTTCGTCTTTCTGGAACACAGATCTGTTGATCCTTTGTTTCTATCTCGGTCATCACGTAAATCATATTATCTTACCAGTGTCTGTTAGAAACCTTTTCAAAATGTCAGGTCCCACAGCAGCAGTCTTTGAAGGAACCACCTCATAATATCCCAGCATCTTGCGTCACCGTTTCTTCTACCGAACTTGCCTTTGCCATCACATCTGCTCGTATTGATCTAATTTTTCTTTGGACTGATGCTACAAAAACCGACATGTGCAACAGTATTCACAAAATTTTGCTTATTTTTCATTACCAATGCATGACTTGTTATGAGGCAGGGCAGATCACGGTTATTCCTTTAATGGTTAGAACATGCCTCAGCGAACAAAATTAGTTTGTCAATTTTTTATAGACAGGCATGTTAACAGTACTTTTATCTGGTTTATTACTTCTTTTGATCAAAACATTTTCATAGTAATTGATTACAAATCTTTTACTTCAATTGTTTAAGCATACATTTTGCTATGTAACAACGAATTTGTCGGAGATTTTTGTGTTGTTCTTATCGATAACAGCTGTGTTCTTGTCTAAACGATTTTCTTTAAAGCTTGTGCCGATGAAGAACCGAATAGCATAATCGTTCCAGGGACCCATCGTTTCCGCGAGGAATACACGAAGAAATAAATCTGACTAAGTAGCGACTTAAATTTTGTTAATTTTCTCTTGGCTTAAGAATCATGCATCTGTGCAAGTAGCGTTCCAAATCAATGTGCTACCACGTGACCATGAAATCAAAACCATTCCATCCACTCGCTTGCCATCCTCTCTGGCCAAACCAACAAGCTCGATAATGACAATAATTAAATTTCGATCAATTTTTGTCTGTAGATGTGTTCGATGCATTGTCCGATATAGGTGTACGTAAAAGATTGGATTTGTTGACCACGCAAATTCCAGGTGATAAAATTGTCAAACTGGTCCACTATGCTCTGATCGACCCCCGAACAAGAAAATTCATTTGACTCAGTTCGATTGAACCTGGTCAAAAATTTTAGCCGTTTTACGTTGATGCGGCTCAAGTAGCACACACTAGCTTCACATTTCAAAAAGATTGAATTCAGTTGGAGTATACAGACTGATGCGATCCCGTTTGTAAAAAAATCAAAGCTAAATATAAGCAAAGTGTCGCCACTGAAATCCTATTGATGAAACCATGTCAAACCGCATTTTTATGCGGACATAATTGTACAATTTCCATGCTAATAACTCGATCGGAACTCATAAAGTGTAGGTATCCAAAAAAAATTCAAATTCTTTTTCCATAACAATTTCACCAGCGAGTCAACCGGGTGTCGTTGTTGAACACATCAGAATGAAACAACCAGTGCATGAATAAAAGTTGCACGGAATTAAGGTTTTTATCGTTGATTTGTTCACAAAAGGTGTTCTTGATGGTAAAATTGTCGATATTGTGTAATTAGTGGAAGTTACATTGAGTCTCATCTATAGAAATGAATTTATTTTTACTTCCTTAAAAATCTAAAACTCACAACAATCGGAATCATTTCTAGATAATTTCAATTAAATATCATCCGAATATGTTTTGTGTTGAGTATCATTGCCGTATATTGTGATGTAAAGTCAGTCTCTTTCTTGTGAGTTTAATTTGATTTAAAGAAGAAAAAAAACGTTAATTACAATGGAAAATGAAGAGATAAATCAGTTTTTTCTTACCCTAAATTTCACACTTAACACACATGCATTGCGCGTGTTAAGAAACAATCTCATAAGTGAAATGATAATTTAACGAATGAATTCACTTCCAGTTGCCGATTTTATCCAACTGATACAAAGGTTAAGTAACAGCAAGCACCAACTATATTTGTTCGTTGCTTTTGTGTTTCGTTCCGGGAATCATTGAGACCATAAAGTGTCGGATTAAAATCATTTGAAGGAACATAAATTCTGCACATCTCGATTAGAAATTTTGTTTTTCTTCACCTACAGTGTGGGCGATAATTATGTTCATGATTCTTTGTAATTTCATCGATAATTTGAGTAATATAACTGATTGTACTGGTATAACTGGTTACCAAGTCTGCTGTCCACTAAACGATTGAAGTTGCCAGTGTTGTGAGTTCGATTCCCAACTGTGGCAGAAAAAAAACCGAGTGTCAAACATTCTATACAAATTTGCATAATTTCCGTTTTTACCGCTTTATCCGTCCTTCCCATTTACGTACGCAATTTAACAATGTCCGTAAGAAGTTCAATTGGAAAATTGAACTCTGGAAGAAATTCACCAAAATCAGGTGAAGTTTCCTTGAAATATTGGCAAAAAACACTGAAATCCGATATGGCGTCTGGCAGCCATCTTCTTAGGTCACCAAGAACCACTTTACCGCTTCACGATTTCATTGCCATTTCAAACAAATTTTGCTTAACGAAGAGAAATTCATGAAATTTGTATGTTTACTCTGGACATAAAAGAAAACTTTACTTTGCTTTACGGCTGATTAGCTCGACTATAAGGGTCAATCAATAGCCTCTACATACGGAACCCGTGATCTGATTCCGATTTTCGTGGACTGGTGTAATCAAGACCTTTCATTTGCACCAATTCATCAATTTTGTACGAGCAATACTACCGGAAACCTAAACTCGACCTCGAAATGAGCACTAATTCGACCATATCTCTGGATCGCCTCGACACCGATTTTGCTCATTTTCCCACCTACCATCAAGATTGATTTAGTTTTACTTGTTCACGCACAAACAGACATCCTTTCTTGATTCTGATGTGGCACCTATTGACCAGAGAAGGTTTGCCCTTACTGAGGGATTCAAATTTGACGTGTTACAAACGTAGCAAACGTAAAGCTAAATAAAATGATGCGTGCAAATGTAGACGCTTAAAAAATTTGCCTTCAATTTCCAATTTACTTGAATGAAACATATTTTCCAGCAATATCAACATTGTCTTACATTGTCTCACCTGAAAGACATCGATGCTTCGTCGAAATGGGCTACATTCAGGCGTTTTTTAAATGATCTTTTTTTAAAAACGTAAGAGACAACAACAACCATAAATGTGTAAGCTTTCAATAAAAAATTAAATAGCTCTGAGGTCTGAGTAGAGTCAGTAGTTGTGCAAAATTATAGGCAAATTGCTGACTTTTCTCAAAGCTTCAAACGATCCCAAAAATAGCAATTTATCCAACCAAGTGAATAATGTTTGGAAGCCGTAGGCCGAGTGGGACAATACACATCGTGTGCCTAAAAAATCATTTATCATTGAGTCGCAAACAAGTTTTCCTCAAAAAAGGCGACGAAACTTTCTTATTTCGTCACTAAGTTGAGAAAAAGTCTATTGTCCATTGGAAGCTTACGCATTTATGGTGGTTCTTGTCGTCATTCATTGTTATGAATAGAAAATCATCAAAAATAAAGCGCCCAAATGTAGACTTTCAAGACAAGCATCAGTGAATTTTAAAAGCTAACCAATTTGTGGTGGCTATCTTTATTTATAATCAGTCTTCAGTCGCCTTACAATTTTCAAAAAAATTGTAAAAAGATAACAGCAAAAGTACAGTAACTTGAAAAGCGCCCAGATGTAGACTCTAATTTCAGGCTAGGCATTAACCACTCTTTAAGAAAGTTATGGTATGAGCCAGAGGATGGTCTTATATCGCTGCAAAGTATGCAATTTCTCTCTGAAAAATAATTGTTTCTTTTACTGAGCTTGTTGCTTGTGTGTTCGATAATAATCTTCTTGCAACCGTTCTTATATTGAAAAGCTTGAGCAAAAAACCAAACCCTAGGAAAAACTAGAGACATCTATTAGTATGGTTATGTGAACTAGCTGCGCATCGTATGTTTGTTTCAAGTCTCAAGTTTTGTCCGCCAATAGGTAATCGTTACACGAAACGGTATGCACCATGTAGAAAACTTGAAATTATACAACGTTCGTCGTTGCTTCATTGTAAATAATGATGATTTTATGATTTATTAAATGAATGAATTAAAAAATTATTATCTTCCATGCTAGAAATGATCATCATAAATAATTTCAACCTCACTTTCGCGGCTGTACGAAAAAAAAACCACAAAATTAATTTACACAAATTTCTTTTTACAGAACTAAACTGGGTTGTTCCGGGCCCATCGAGTCCAGGATGCATTCACATCTGGACTCGCTGAACTCGCATCCTGGCGAACGACCCGGAGGAGGTGCATTAGCTCTGCACTATGCGGCTGCCAGAGGATGTTTGGATTGCGTCAGGTTGCTAGTCGAAGCGTCACCAGAAATAAGGTGAGACATTTGAATAGAAAATATTATTTGGTGTCACTGTGGAAACACTCTAATCGGTTACTTGTATGAGTGGATTGACATATGATATAGAAATGTATACGATTGATTCTTTAGCGATATTTATGTTTCAACTGCAAGTTTTGTGCATCAAAAATATAAGAAGGACCCGTACGAGTAGTGCACGGCTTGTAAGTGTCAGTAATTTCGAAAGTCGCGTACGAAGTCCAACTTGAAATTCGGACTCAGGTTCTGGTGACTGATGGAAATATTCTTAGGTGAAGATCGTGGGCTCGTATCCCACCTGTTGTATTTTTTTCATTTCATGTTACATGTTCAGAAGCGCACACTACCACTGCATGCCATAAAAGTTACTCTAAAGGTCCGTTACTAATGCGTAACGTTAAAGATATTAAAATTTATCTTTTTCAAAAGAAAACAATTAGAATCGGATGAAATTTATTTGAGATATCGACAAAAAACTCTACCTTCACTGTACGGCCGAGTAGCTCGACTCGGGCTCACTTTAGAGTCTCTAACTACGGAATCCGTAAATCCGATTTCGACAAAATTTTTAGACCCACACGAAGTACGAGTGTCTTATGCTTTCACTCTTACATTTGTAACACGTCGATTTCGAACCCCGGAGTAAGGGCAAAACTTCTGGATTATCCCTAGATTCCAAATCAGTATTCAAAAAAATGTTCGTCTGTCTGTCGTCACGATAACTTGAGTAAAACGAAAGCAATCTTGATGGGACGTTTTTTCCTCGATTTGTTATCGAAAAAGCCAGGCTAAGTTCGAAGATCGGTGGATCCGATCCACAGTTATGGTCGAAATAGTGTTATTTTCAAGGTCTGGTCGAGGTTTCTCGCTTATATTACGCGCGGTATTGCTCGCAGAAAGTTCATAGATGGCGCAAATGGAAGGTATTGATTACATCAATCCAGGAAAGAAAAGTCAAAATCGGATCTTGGGTTCGGAAGTTAGAGCCCATACAGTGGGCTTAATTTGAGCTACTCGACCGTACAGTGAAGGTGAATTTTTTTGACGATATCTCGAGTACCTAAATTTCATTCGATTTGCATGATCTTTTTTTTTGTTTGAAAGGTAAAGATGACCGTGAAGGGCTAATGCTGTTTTCGGTAACCTACGAAAATGGCCGCCAGCCGCCATTTGGGATTTTAGTGTTTTTTTGTCTATAACTCAAGAAAATGTCACCTCACTTTTTCATAGAGTTCAGTTTATAAATGAAACTTCGGACGGGGCTTTCGAAATTGCTGTCAGCAATTTTAACAAAGGA
>JANTFA010160260.1:0-10407 GCA_026413405.1 Phytosciara flavipes
GTGAAATTAGTAAAGTTTGCAGAATATTTTTCTGCCGGCAGAATCGTTTCGATTACTTTTAAATGACAATGATGTATTCAAATTGTTTTTTGTGCAGGCAGGCAGGCGGCGGGATATCAATGCCGCTGTTATTTGTCAAAAATAATTAGATTCGTTTGGATATTTGCGACCTGAACAACAAGGTTTCATTGGAGAATGAAATTTTTTTGATTAAGTTAGGTTTTTATTGACGCCTTCGACTTTTCGTCTCCTATAAAACTATCCATCGCGAATTATTTAATGACAAACGGATGATCCTAAAATCCCAAATGAAGGTTTATCAACGAGAGGACTTTTAAGCTAGCTGCGGGAGAATTTCTGGTTGCTTTACAACGAAGTTTCTTTTAAAACCTAAATCATCATCATCACAAGGTGGTCATTTAATTGTACCTTTTCGAGAAACTTTAAGCGTAGTCGTGCAGCACACCTGCAAAATCAACACTAAGACGCGAAATTTGAGACTAAAAACTTCTGTTTCATGTGACTTTATTGATTAATTGAAATTCGGTATCCTTGTACACTATTGAATTTCATTTCAACTAATCACTAATCACTAAATAGAACTAAAAATTGTTAGTTGCTCTTATGAAATTTCGCACTGTCATGACGAAGGAGTCGATGGACCTCGTAATTAATTGGTAGCTGTGAGGCTGCTGTAATTACCATTTAATTACGAGATATCAGCTTTCCAATGTCCGATCATCCGGCAGGGATGCTGTGCCCATGACGTCTTTGGTTGGGTTGGACCAAGGGCTATCCTAACAAAATACATTTACAAAATTCACTTTACCTTCTAACGAAAAGCGATAATTACAACCGCACCTACTTCGAAGTTTGCCACTGTGGTGTCATTTTGCGAGCATTCTGTTGGGTGACGATTTTGCATGCATTTTGCACGTATTTATCTTTAGCTAGTTCAAAAATACCAAAATCAACATAAAACACTTCCTCGGCGAGGATTTTATGGATTAAATGGAATATGAAAGTCATTTCACAAATCAAAAAAAGTATTCATTTTCTAAGAATAAATTACGGTCGGGTCGGAGGTGAAAGCTTTTCTGAGAGCAAAGGAAAACTGCATTCAATGTATCTCACTGTGAGCTCAGCCTTTCTCCGTGAAAAGATTTACAACCGTTTTTCATTTCGTCTCGAACGTGACCCTAATTTGGTCCTTAGTCCTTAAGTCTTCCGGAAAATAAGTTCTTTTTTGTTGCTTTTGACTTTCATTTTCCCAGCCACTCAGTCAACTTATCGCTTCTGCATTCCTTCTAGTTAATGGTTACAAAGACGAGGCCTGGCAACTGTGAGCAAATTTTCTTATTAAAGTGGCTTAAAAAGTGTAGCCACTGCCGTGATTAAAATTTTCTCTTTTTTCTTTTTACTTATTACTCGCGTCACAATTCAACTCTAAAGATGCTTCTGTCGGATTAAAATTTTACTTTTTAAACTTCTACTTTAATGTAAAAAGTTCGCAATCCCGTCTGTGTTCAAAGTTTCCATATTGTTTGCATTGTATGCAGCAGCAAACTTTGGCATATTACCTACGATTCTGCATTTAATAGAGTGAAATTTAAAGTTTTTTTTTTGTGTTGGTTTTGTGAAGATATGCACAATTTGTGTACACAGTTCATGTTTGCAATCGGAAAGAATAAACTGCAGTGCTTTTTGTGTATAATGTCTACAAAAACGCAAATTACAATTTAAATTGGAGCGCAACAGGAAATCGGATTCTACTTTTGCGAATAAAAAGTTTTGCATTTTTCTGTCAGCTAATTTTTTTCTTTGATGGTCGATTTGATTCTTGCTTCTTTCGCTTCGTTTGCTTTGTTAATTAAAGTCTTAATTCTGCTTTGTGGAAGACGATATCCAAAGACCATCGGTAATCGAAATCGTTGCACATAACGGATGAATATTATTGTCAGAGCTATTTGTCAAGGAAGCTTTAATCTAGCGGGAAAATATTTACAGCCACCTCAAAATACTATGACTCTCTTTTTTGTCTTAGTCTCACACATTCAGCACGTTTCACTGTAAGTGCCGAGTCAGAGTCTAGAGCCACCGAATTTTTTATCCGGCCAAGCGGCTGGAATGATTCCTATCACACTAGGATTTGCTGCTCATGCATGCGTAGAGTGATGGCATGAAGGACTGGGATAAATTGCTTTTTATTCACCATAATAGCTGCTATCATCAGCCACAATAGACATACAAAAAGAAAGATACATTTGAATTTCGTTCTGCTTTGCGTGCACTTCACAATGAATATCATCAAGCTGAGCTTTTGAATTGAAATAAAAGTCCATATAAATCAAATCCCCAAATATGGTTCTCGCAATGCACACAAATTGCACGAGCGGAAAATGTGTGAACTTTTTTTTTTTAAATCGCAAGTGATTGTGGCTCATTCCGCCATTACTTTATTCATCCGTTTCATTTGCAAAGCATTTACGTGTCATGAAAAATTTACGGACATGGCCAGGTTAAATCAAACAAAAGAAGAACATAAATTTATCCGACAATAATGTGCCTCGACCCGAATATGTATGGCAGTCTGAGTGGTGACATACCAATAGCAACGTGTGTTTCTGTTCGGGCAGAAAGGATGCACTTCCAAAGAAGTTATGGTGCTTTGGGTGAACACACGCCTACAAAGGAGTGTACAATAATGTCATCAATAGTTTAGTTGTCTGTTTCGATGAACGAACTAGAATCGGAATCGGAACTGGTAGTCATCTGTTTTCAACTAGCGAGCTCATCGCACCAAATCTTTATTCCAAAATTTTGTTTTGTAAAACTTTATTAGCTTGAGTAATTTTTACTATAAATCCACTTGGCTGAGGTGGCGCGATATGCTGAAATGTTACCTTTGCCTTACATTATGTCACTAGGAACGAAAAAGATTGTTTTTGACCCAGGCAGGTGGTGAAAATGTCCAAGCATGGAGCGAAACGGAGGCTAAGGATGTTCGAGACATATTTATTAGAGCGGTGTTGGTGTAGTGACATAAACCATTATCTCTTCTCACACATTTTCACAAATGAACAGTCTCAGACCGCTGGATTCACACAAAAAATTTCGGATGAGTTTTTCTAATTCTCATTTTCGGCTCATGTTGAGGCTTAATTTATTTGTTTAGAAAAAGGTGCCCATTTTCTGGTGGCGCAAAATGTCTGCAGCAACTTTAGCGAAGGCTGAAATTCGGAGACTCTCACGTCTTTAATAGATTCACCATGGTACCATAAGTGCTTTCTGCACAATAAAGCATGTTCGGCAAAGTTTACCTTTGACATTTTTATTTTGTTATTTTTTAATACACAAAAGCAAATATAAATTTCTTGCAGCCATTACCCATTGTGTGTGTATGCCCCGTCGAGAATTTCATCTTTAAACACGCTTCATCCAAGTCCTCTTGCGTAGACATTTACAATGTAAATTTTATATATTTCTTGATTGTATCATAAAAACAAATTTTTTTCTAGTCCTCTCTTAGAGGTAATGCGAGAAGGCAGTACCCAGCTACAAACTTCGAAACCAATTCAGACCAATTGGATATTATGTAGTCTCACATAAAACCAACATACTTCAAAAGCATCACATAGCAGCGCAGTACCCTCACGTAGAGCTATATGAACTCATATCATATAGTGTACGTCTCGCATAAATAATGCTGCAGGTTAATGTGAATGATACTCAACGAAATGCCTTTATGATTTTAACATTTATCCTTTTTGGAAATTTCCAAACAACGCGTCTCACATCGACGGTCATACACTCGGGGTCGGGATATACCTTTATACCTATGGAATATGGTTGGTTAAAGAGAGAGTAATCGAAGATTTTATTTCCAAATATAAATCTTATCGTGAGTTGCAGTAAAAATAACAAGTTTTACTCACATGTCAATGAAATTCAATGAAACGATTCACTAAATATCGAATTGGATTGTGAATTTTTATTGCAAAAATGCGAAAATGGACAATATTTTCACTTTTATATGGCTTCGGCGAATTTAAGTTTTCTTATTCTAATGCGATACTTTATCTAAGATTGCTTTTTTATCGGATCTTACATTTTACTGTCGTCCCGTCCCCATTCTCGACGCATCTCTATCCGAATCTTAAATCTGCTACTTCTTTTGTTTTGTCTCGTTGTTGATATACGTTTTATTAGTTTACATTCCATAATGGATAGAAGAGAACCTGCAACTTTTCTTTTCTGTCTTTGCTGGTAAAACCAATGAAATCCAACTAGATGCTGCACAACCGACTACACTCTGGCAAGCGTGTAACGAAACGAGATATCACTTACACATAAATGCTTTCATCCATCATATTGAATTTAATTTTCTATAACGTTAAGTACTTCTGTAGCACATTGTGCTGAACTAAAATCAGCTATAACTTTTGTGCACAATAAATTGAATTCAGTGGGATGAGTGCGTCCGAACAATGCGATCAAATACAATAAACGAAAAATGGGGTTGAAGGTTTGTCAACATGATTTTTCCAACTGCAAATCGAGTGGGATTTTCCTTATACTTACTAGTAGAGTCTCGTGTTGTCGTCAGAGATGCTTTGATGGTTTGAATTTAAGAGTTCAATCATGCACCTCATGATGACAGTAAATGCAACCGTGCATTAGTGTAGTCTAAACAGCCTCCATATACTTCACCGGCGGTTTAGTTTAGTCGATTTTTTCTCTCGGGAATTGTAACTTATAAATTCAAGAAAATCCTCAACTCTTTGAAAAAAAATCCTTGAAAGCAAATAAGAATCCTTGAAATTTCACCGAGTATGGTGCAGAAAATAATCTAAAGTTTATGGGAAACCATCTGAGAATTTTTTCAACAGAAAAAATCTTTGTCAGCCAAATTCCAACTGCCCTGCCCTCTCGATTGGGATGCGAAACAATTCTCCAATGTCCAATATGACGGTTTCAAATATGCCAACAAAAACTATTCATTCTGTTTGTTTGAAATATGTTTTTATCTTCGTTCTACAAATAATAGCCGACTTTTAACACAGATAGCAAAAAATGAGTTGATTTTTGTTGAGGATCCGAAATCGAATGTTTTTTCAATGGGTTTGCGCGAAGCAAATATTGAATCAACTATATCGGTGAATTGTCAATTCAACATTGACGTAAATATTTTCCTTCATTCCAATGGTGAGAGCCGGAAAAAAATCGTCGCCGGCTTGCGGCTGGATAGATTAGGTAAGTAGTTTGTTACTGCTAAGGAGGCGGAAATAGTATATTTTGTCACAAGTAATGAAATCTTGGTATTAGTCGAGGCGAATCCATCAAGTTCAAAACTTTCAGTAGCGGTTAACTGTCTCCGCCGACTTTCAGCCCTACAAAGCTCTCGGGTTCGGTGGTGGCGATCTTTTCAGCCTCCAGCCACCGTTGAGCGGCTGAAGTTTGACGGCTCTCATGACTGATTGATTCTATATAAATTTCTATAAAGTTTTGCGTTCCACATCATTCGTTACTTGAATTTAGCTGGAAACGTTTTGCATATCATTTTGTGACCAAAAAAGTCTCGCATTCAAGCTGATCTTTTGTTGTTGATTCATTGTACTATCGACGAAATGGTCTCGAAAGTAATTGTTTTGTTGTTGATATCATCGGTATTATTATTTCAATATGTCACAGTTGTGGGTAAGAAGAGTGCAAAAACGCTGTTAGCAACGCATTCCAAGCAAAAGTGATCATAGTCGTCAAAAAGCGTTTGTGTTTTTTTACGTTTTTTTTCAAACTTTTTTACAGTGTCAAAATTTGTATGACACAATGTTCAATTTCTGTACTCTATTCACAGTACTCACTCTACTCACATGCTTGTAGTGCGTTGCTGATGGTGTTGAATTTGAAACTAGCGAAACTAAACTAAACTTGAAACTATTTAGATATTTCAAGTGTACCCAAATTGAATTTTTTCTTGACGCTTGTTAGAAAAAGTGAATTTGTCGAGGGTGAACAGTTCATTATTTGCTGCGTAATAAATACGTAAATCTATGACGCAGTCATTACATAGAGCATTTTTACATTTTGGTTTCCAGAGTGTATTTTGGAGCAGTGCTTCAACAAACTTGGTGTCTGTGTTTCACCAGAGGCTTGCATAGGAATGGGATTTACAAACAAGCAACGATTAATTTACAAACAATGTGATAGGCCCAGCAAAGACCTTATTTGTTGCATCGATTTTTGATTAATAAATGTCGTGACATCAATTATTCGTATTCTATTACTGAAGGCGTTTTCAACTTAACGCTAGTTAGTTGGCTAGCTTGCAAACGTCGATTTCAGAAATATTTTAAAGTTTCTTTTTGATTTGCTATCACACCGATCCTAACACCGAAACCCTAGCAAAATAGCTTTTCTTTTTGCGCAAACATTTCGAGCAAACATTCCATATAACATTCAAGGACGAAGCTGTTCTTTAGCGCAAGATTGTGAATTGTGTGCTAGTTGACCTTCGGTTGATGCTCCGAGACGTAATTTCTCGAGTCGAAGTCATGGAACAAATTGTTCCTAGTATTTTAAAGAACAGTTTTGAGAAAATGTCGGCTCTATTTAAGTATTTTATATTGAATAAAATTGAGTAGTGTGAGGCTAGGACGTTCCATAATAAATGGAACTGAGATAAAACATTGCTTGTTCTGCTCTGCTGGTAGGACAGAGGCAAAATGAAAACGGTGAAATAATTAACGCATTCGTTAATCACAGCAACACGCTAACGCAATGTGCGTTGAATAGACTAACTTGCTTGAGCATCTGCGAAATATGAGGACTTTGAATGATCGACAAACTGACGTTCTCCATCTGATTTTGTTGTAACGATAGTGCGTACCTGAGCCCTAAACATAGATCAGGAAAGCAGGCACAGGTGTTTTGAACGGAATAATCAAAGCTCAATATGTGGACCAATCAAGGAGGAACGAGTAGCTAGCTCATGGAGATTTTTGGAGCCTAAAACATTGTTGACACTATTAAAGCAGCACGGCTGAGATGGTCATTTGATCCGTATGAACGATGATAGAGTGGCAAGGAAAGTTGTCATTAGTCAAATTGATGGTACAAGACCCAGGCGGCGTTCAAAGAAAAGACATGGCGTAATGCTGTTTGGAGTCAGCCAAAACCTGCTTAGGTTAAAAATGGCTGTTAATTAAGTAAGTAAGTACAGCTGTATCAGAATCAGCATCAGTCCTATGCGTGCATTTTTCTGACGTCTCGATAAACAATCTGATAATTAAATGCAAATAATTTATTGAACAAATAGAAATGCAGTTGAATACAAAAATTAAAAATTTGTAGAAATAATTTGTCGCAACCGAAGACTTGCAATAGTTAAGTTCGGTTCATTGATAAATCACAAACTATTAAGATCGTCATACGTTGCCACCTGAAGATGTAACATGCCTGGATGCTTGTCATCTTTATGTCGTCCTCTTCCCACCAGGGGACATTTCATGCTAATGGTATCGTTTTCCGCCGCACTGGCAACGACAGCACACCCGAGAAATGTGTCGCGCAATATATTCTTTTCCCACAGCTGTGAAACATTGTTGTTGCTGCGTCAAAAATGTTATAATTTTGAATGACGTTATCCTACCTCAACAAAGATCGGTTTTGTAACATTGCGTCGAAAGAAGACGCCACATAGATTCCATTCGGGTTCTTGCGAGTTGTAAGCCACTTCCGACGTCAAGGTTTGACCTTCTACTTTTATGAGACAGTAAGTGTTTTCGCCTGCGAACAAATAAATTGTTTTTGATTAATCTGAAGTTCCTAGGCTTCACCAGTGCCATATTTTACTTTTTGCCAGTTGAGAGGCTTTCGTCACTGTTATGCTCGTAACACAGGTCGGAATGGTGCAAAATGGCAATGCAGCACACCACGACCACATCGGTGTCGGATGATCTTCTGTGAGTTCATCGACATCAATGTAATCTTCCGAAAATATTCGCATAACGAACTGAGTTTCTATGTTTGGCTCGAATGTTGTCGGTACCAAGGCATGGCGACCCTTTTTCAATGTGCCCTCGAAATAAACGCTTCTTGTGTTCACATAGTCTGACGTAGCTACCTTCTTCTTTTTCGTGTGAATGCGATAAGCTCGATTCTCTTCAACTCTCATCATGTGAAAGCCGATGCTGCCGTGTTATGGATATGCGTGAGATGCGTTAGTTGCGGAATTCTTAATGGGACAAATATCGGTTCACCTGTTATATGTGTCGGCCGTTCCACGTCTATCGGCTTGAACGATTTGCACAATAATTTCCATGTCATCTTTGGGCACCGTAAACACATACTGTGGATTTTGTAAAAATGACTCATGATTAGTACAGCCACCAGCCCGGTCTGGTCGTTTCCACTCTCCCTGAAAAAAGTCGAATTTTTACTGTGATGAAACTGTCCGGGCTCTATGCCTTTCGTTGTACATTTAACTGGTGCAGAGTAGGTGTGCACTGAATTTATATAGCAGAAAGCATTGGGAAAGTTTCCTTACCTTGATGAAAGTTTCGCGCCAAGTTTTCCTCCAAGTGAAGAACGACGTATTGATCAAATGGCAAATCGATAATTCCGTAAACTCAGCTACAAAGTCATCAAAGTGCATCCTGTAACACAAAACATAAAATTGCTCCTTGTAGAAAACACTCAGTAGCGATGACTACAATTCTTACCAAAATTCACCATCTTCTTCAAAGGTTAGACCGAGTTTTTCCTTTTCGCTCAATGCAATGCGATCCCATTCAGCTGAACTAAAAATTAAAGTTTTGAAGTTTAGAGAAATCAACGATTGACGCTAATAACAAATCTAAGAACATTTCACCCTACGTTCAATAGGTTGGGCTGTCAAATGGTTGTTTGCTTGGTTCAGATGTGTTTAAACCAAATTGAACTTACCCATCTGAAAATGGACCGTTCCACTCTTTTGCGCCCCAAGGATTTCTGAGCCTCAACAAAGTCAGCTTATCTCCACCTCTGATTGAACAATAATTTGTCTTTAACAGTCATCGATAAGCCCATAAGTACACGCTAAATCATACTTGAAAAAGTTGAGTAGTCCTGTGGTTCCTAAACTAATTTCCCGAACGGCTGTAATACCATACGCATGTCCAATAACAAGACCCGTCTTCGTTCTAACTTCAAATTCTGACGAGTCTTTGGCCTTAAAATAAGCAACATAATGACATGACACATATAAACGACTGTGATTCAAGTTACCGATATGGCACAGCACATTAGTGCGTGTTCTTCATGTTTTTGCAATAGTTCCTTGCATAGTTTATGTTTTGCGATCACATCGGTCTTGTATCCGTTTTCCTTCAATTCAATTACTTCCGACAATCCGCTGGTAAAATCCACCAAGGCATCACATAAATTACCACCGTGCAAAACACCGTACGATCCACACAATCTGATCAAAAAATGGTGGAAATTCAATTGAATCAAAGCAAACGAGGATCAACATTGAAAACTTACTTGGCATAGGCCTTCTCGAGCAGAGCACTCCAAAACTCATTTTCCGTTGTCGAATGACAAAACAGAAGTTGATTGGCGATTGTAGGCAATTTATCGTCCACACAAATATCGATCCAGTTACCTTCACGCCAAAATCGGAAATGAAATATTCCAGCGTATTGTTCAGGATGTTCGTCGTCCCACTCCTGTGATTTGTAATCGGGGACAACCTCTGTAAGATCGAGATTCAGAGATAATTAGATTGGATCTATTCAAGGTAAAGGTAAATCCTGGCTATCATCACCTTTCCACAGAGGTTTTACCGTAGCTAAAGCAGAACAAGCCGCCACGAACCAACAGTTGCCAAGACTTCCTTGAGTCACGTCTTTAGAGCTTGCTTTCTCTACAAACAGTTTGGGATTACTGCACAGTTCCTTTAGTAGATTTGCTTGTTGAAATTTCAATCGATTTATGAGTCAGAAACGAAATGGAACCTACCGAGGGCCGTTTCCACACGACATTCGAATAATTGTTTTTGGTCAATGCTAAGGAACTATCATTTGGTGGAAATAGCAAATCATCCCACAATTTACCATCGGCAACGCATTGTTTTTTGATTTTCCGGTAACTTTGTTTCTTCCACTTTTCAACACCCATCTTTTCGTCAATTTTCAACTCAAATTTTTAGTATTTGGACGTGACCTACGGTAACCATTTCCAGTTTAAAAATTAGCTTAAAATTGTAAAGATAAAGTTTGTGGCTTTGCCATCTGATGCATCGACAAAGACAAAAGTAAATGTCGAGATTTATCTGCTTTATCAAATGAAGTAGAAGATTTCTACCAAAAATAGTCAAGTAAGTGATAGATTTGTGGCGACAGCAACATCACTCATGGCAAATCAATC
>JANTFA010160271.1:0-10406 GCA_026413405.1 Phytosciara flavipes
TCCTCAACTCAACTACCACAGATCAGAACCAATTCAGTCAGTTGTGGTTTGTGTCCACGTCTGGCAATCGGTTTTTTCCTGCAACGGTCAGATTTCGTGGCATGTCACACAGGCATCTCAATCGATTATTGGAAAGCAAACGAGCTAACCATTAGGCTATTGAGTCGTTGATTCTCATGAATAGCTAGAATCTAAACTCATGGACTGAGGGTAAAAAGTCACATGAAAGTCGAAGATGTCGAATGTAATATGCAGAAGATATAAGCTGAAAAGGATATGCCATTTTTTCAGTTTAAAGCTCGGAATCGGTCGAACGCGGTCAAATAATCTTATGAAAGCAAAGTGGCACCTGAACCTGAACTCCTGAAACCTGTCAGGGTCATACAAACTTTTGAGTCAGGCTTAACCTACTCACTACATTCAGATCTCAAGTAATTCAGGTCAGGTCCTGGTAGAACCTGACCTCATTTCAGGTAAACGGTCCATATACGAGAAAAAAAATCAACAGAACCAAATTCTTATGACGTGGTGACATTTTCGTTTGAAAATTGGTGTGTCATCTGGCTCTATTTTCACAAAAAATTGTAAAATTCGCTACAGCCTATTTTGCACTTAAACGTTTTGTTACATAATACGGTGTGAAATGCGATAGACATATATGTCAAACTATTGCGCAGTATTAATTTAAGGATTTATTGTAGGGAAAACTTGTTAGCAACACATAATATACTGATTGAAGCACCCCTTTTCTTGAATCGTTAAAATGCAATGTCTCATAAAGCAAGGGCAAAATAGTCTTCAAAACATCAAGGTTAGTGGGTTGGCTAGTGGGTTTTTTCAGCGACACTCGAATATCCATTTTCAACCTGTGTCTATGAAATAAAAACTATGAAAACCGGATGAAATTTACTCGAATTATTTGCAATAATTAGTTAGGATTAGGAACGAATAGCGGTGACAGTCCAAGAGCCGTACTTCGTGACTCGATTGCAATAAACATTTTTCAGTGGATTGGTATTGGCCATACTTTTCAAATGGAACAATTAAGCAATGAAATTGATGAAAATTGCTCGATTTGAACCATTAAGTATTGCGTCGAAAATGATGTCTTCAAATGTGTGTAGATGATGGGTAATGTGATTTGTGAACATGTAATTTGAAATGAAAAATTGTTGCACATGCAACATTCCAATGGTACAAAAGTTTTTGTTTTACCTGGAATTCCATCCAGTGTCTATCCAGTGACCAGATTTCAATGCATGATTTTCTTGCACTTCCAATGTGGTCAGGTACGAAATGATTTGTGAGTTACTGTTGCACCCAACAGGTATCCTTGGCTACATCTTCAATTCAGGAAGATTCGTCACGGCGGGAAACGATTAATATGCAAATAATTATAGTGAGCACAACGAGCCCAACGGTGGCCTCCGTGCGCAATCCAATCCCAAAGAGCAATGCTTGGGATAGCTATTTAGAAAAAAAGACACAATTTCGCTCCCAACTCTGCCGGTGCCAGTGACATGCACCTACATACGTTATTCGAGTAAATAATTCTTTTAAATTTTCAGTCCAACATACATAACAGCAGCATATTATGTCCGTATCCTGCCCACAAACCGGTAAGGATAGTTGAAATGATTGTGTGTTTTGTTGTACACTTAACCAATCCATTACGTTAGCGGGATGGACTACAACTAAATAATTAATGGCAATTTCCTAAAAGAGGAAAACATTGATATAATTCACGCCTGAAAATTCAGCAGACAAACTACCGAAATTCAGCTCGTTACAGTCAAATTGACGACATTAAATCGTAGTTATACGTTTTGCGGAATGAACCCCGAAAATGCAAAAGAATTCCCCTAATTATTTGTCATTATCTTTAACTATGGTGAAATGTATTTTGACACAAATGGGCAGGAACCCTGCCGCGCATCGTAATTTATATCAAATGCACAACACAAAATAAAAACGGAGTAAAGACGCTTTTCTCGTTCGAACATATGGTCAACGATTCAGACCCTTAAATTTACTTATTTTACAACAAACAGCATTTTGATATTTGAAATTTATTACTCCAAAAATGGGATGTGAGTCATTTTGGGAAATAATTCCAATTCAACGGATGTGTGTCGTGTATTATATGTTTAGCGTACTTGCATGGTATAGATAATACTGTTTTAGATGATTTTAATAAGGATTAGAAGCGTAAAAGGGTGGTAATAAAACGACACGAACATTAGCAACGAAAGGGGTGCTATACCGACAAGACTTTGAGCTCAAGCTGCTTATTAAATGGGTTATTGATAATGATCTGATAGTGGGATTGGGAATAATGAAAACAAGCTGATTAGCTACGTCAAGCAAGACCCGTGCGTGCGATACATTGTTACGTTTATCTATCGTGTGACACTAGTTGCACAGTTTAAACTAGCTTCGAAAAGTTCATTGTTCAAGACTGCTTTTTAGTAATAATGACTGGTATGACCTAACAAGTTGTTAGGGTTTTTCTCGACCGTGAAATAGCCTACACTTTCAGTTTTCATACCCGAGCGTTTTAGACGAATATCCATTCCCATACTTTCGGAACTCAACTGCAACTCTGTTTCTCTAGGCTAGAAAATGCTTGGTAGACTTTGATGTGTTATAAAAAATACAGAAGATCTTTTGAAGGGCATTCGTTTCAACGAAGCATAAGAGAAATTAAATTTCATTCATTCATTCAGCTTCGGTTTTAAAGTAGGTGTGCTTTTGAATCCGAAACTCACTTTTAAACCTCACATCATTTTGAAAGTTGGTAAAGCTTATTCTATTTCGGTTTTTCCAAAGAGAATATGCGTTGAATTCAGGAACTTGAAGGGTCTAACGAGCATTTACAATGCACATGTGAGTCGCACCTCGGCTTTTACGCCTAAATGTTGAAAAACTGTGGAAGCTTTCAAATCCCTTGAATATGAGCTCTCAAATTACAAGATTTGACAGAAGACCAATTCAACGGGAGCGCCAATGCCAATGCGGTAATTACGCAAACAATTTCCACGATCGATAGGATCTGCGCTACTTCATTGATAGGACTAATCAACTCATATCGTCATAGGACTAGCTACGGCCGTGGAACAAGCATCTAATTGCTATTTTATTATGTCAATATATTGAACGTGCGACGGCCGTTGTTGTTGATTATTGCTGTATCGATCATTAGTATAAAGTGCAATCGAAACTAGAAGCGGTCCAGCGCTGCTGACGGTAACAATTCAAGTTCAACTGAAACCTCTGAGGGACACTGGAAGCTAGAGTGGACTAAGGTAAGCTTTTGGTTATAGCTTTTTTACAAAATGGTCACAACTGGGACTGGAGCTACCTCCCAGCTCGTAAAGTTGAGTTTGATATGAAGTAATCCATGACGTTGCCCCGTGACTTACGAATTTTGTACCCCATTCAATTTGAAATCCATTAAACGTTTCCAAAACTAAAAAATTTCGTTTTCCAGGTTAAGAAAAACTCGATGAAGCTCAAATTATGATTTTATTTATTTTCGCCAAATATTTCGCTCGCAGCAACGGGAAGCATTAAACTTAGAGCACGTTTGATTCATTCGAAAGGTTGCCCTAAGAAAAAACCTGTTGATTACGAGCTGTTTCGAGTAGCGATGTCGTGAATCACGGTCCATGTCATGGAATAAGCTTTATGTTACAGAAATCATCGTAAGTTCTTATCAAAAAGTTAAAAGAGACAAATTTCGTCACAGTTGCCAAAGCTTATTACCAATCTAATTAGATTTATTTCTTCAGATCTTTATTTGCGAAAACAAATTTCATTCGGAGACAAAGCATTATGAGCATTTTTTTTGAGATTGAAGTGCAAAATGGGGGCACCGCACCGTTGCCATCATCCGTCCTATATTTATTTGCGTCTATAAATTATTATTTTTATGCAAAGCCAAGCAAAACACATCACCCAGCAAAACATATACCTTACCTTACAAAAACATCTAAAAGCTTTTTAATTAAAAAATTGTCCTTATCAAATCTAGTTATTTATATTGAGTGCGCGAGCCTGTTCTACCACAGAAGCAAGGAAAAAACCTCCGAGAACACACAAAAAAACCGTAGCTCCTGTATGACTATTTAAACTAGCTGCTTGTTATTTAAGCTTAGTTTATATTTCATACAGTAGCGGACACCATACACCGAATGCGGTTTTATCGGTGCCGCATCTTTATAGAAACCAATTGGACCATGGTCCATGGCGTTGCGTTGGAGGAATGGGGCGCTGGGATATTACATGCAATTTTGTTTTTCCATGTGAAAATTGTTCCTCTAGTAGCTTTGATACACACCGTTTCATAGGTGTCTCTTGTAAAAGAAACTGGGAGCTAGACCTGAGTGGTCCAAGCAGGGGCCGGAGTATGTTGGATGCGGCACTGACGGTTATAAGCTCGAGATATATTTTTTTAAATTTTTTAATTTTTCTGTTTTGTTTTCTTAACGTCCAATATGATATATAATGTGGACTCGAGCTTTACCGTTTTCATTTTCGTGATATGGATTATACATTTAGAGTTCTGGAGCTGGTTGCGGTCTCGGACATAGAGAAAATTAATGTCCGTTTCCATCTAGACAGAGAGAGGATAATATAATAAATTGACCAGATTCCATGTATTTTATTGTTTTATAGATTAAAGCAGAAGGGAGATTTTTTTGGGTTGTGTTCACCATTTAATTTTCGTAGATTTGCTTCGCATGATTTACGAACTTTGCTAGTGCTAGTTATCTCGGACACAATACCATTAGGATTTATATGTAGACTTGAAAGTCAATTTTATGCAATATTTGTGGTAAAGCCTTACTGTTTTCACTAGTACAACCGAATTTGAGCACACATTATATCAATGAATGTAAGTAGAAATATAGAGACGAGGCGTTAAGAACAGGTTCAACATCGAAAATTGTATAGCTGGGCAACTGTAACCTGCAATTAATGCAAACCACGACATGTAATGATGAATATGGTAATTGGGGTTAGTGTGGCTAGTATGCATACACCTGGAGGACACCACAGCTCATTTCACATTGGTATGTACACGTTACTAGTTCCAATTCACTGTACGGTTTTGTAATAAATACCTTTTCTCAACTTCGTGATGAAATGTAAAACTTTCGTTGCCTTTCTGAGTCATCGTTACATGTGAAGTGATAACCGCATCGTATGTGACAAAAACCACATCATTTCCCCATTTGTTGCATACAATTTTTCTGCAACCAGATCCGAATAGTGAGCGTTTGCAATGCGAAACATACCTCTAACCAAACGTTTTACTGAACTTTAAACGGAAGACTGTGTAGCGTGCATTTGTATACGGACGAAACATGTGCGATTTATGTCTCGCGATTACAATGTAAAGGTACTGCTCGGAGAGCGGTAGGTTCTTCCGTCGCCTCAGGTGAGATTCAAGTGATACAGAGCAGAAATCGAGTAACAAAAAGTTGGAGTCGCAAAAAACGTGCTTCATTCACCACCCAAAACTTGCTTGAAAAAGTTCACTTTGTACATAAATAACTATGAATTGATTGTAGACTTCTATATCAAATAATAGTCCTAATTAAGTATATTAAGAGACGTGCACCTTAATGTTCGCACTCATCACTCCATAACATTCTTTGCCAGTTGAACTAGGTGTAGCTCACTTCACCATATTGGTTCCACTTGAATAAGCAGCAGTGCTTTGAAGTAAAATCAGAATGGGTAATCAAATCTTGCAGCACGATTAGTGTTAAACAAATATTATGTATGGTTCCAAAGGACGCTCTAATGAACAACAATAAAGCGAGGTAAAGCATGTTTGTATGTCTCCTTCTGTTATTGGCAGTCACGAGAAAAATAGCCTCTGCCTCTGTGCGGCTAGTAAAATGCATTAAAGCTCTTCGAGATGTTTAGACCAAACGAAGTAACAGACATTCAATAGTTCTGATCGATGTACACATATGTCACGACCCGGTCTACCCGGTCATCATCAAAATCTTTACAAAAACTTAACAAATTTATTCACCATCTCAAATCTCTAAATTCAACTGTTCCATCCAGGTAGTGATCAGTGATTTCTATGAAATCAGTTGAATTACCATCATGTGAGTGTAGCGAGTATTGGATAACAATATGATCGACTGTTTGTTTTGTGCAGTCGTATCTAGGCGACTCATTTATAAAAATCCTTGCATTTACCATGGCTCGTTCTGATTTTGTCCATAATTTCTTTGGAAAATCAAATATCAAATCTGAAAGGACCTCTCTCCAGCTTTACTTGTATGTTCAGGACCATCTTCTATTTCCTTAATTCGCCAAAATTTGCCCAAAATCGGCCCGACCCACATCGCAGAACTAAAACAAGTGCCTGCAAACGAGTAAAAGCATTACGACTTTCCTGTGGATTTCGACGAAGACGAAGCCATGCATCATCCTTACTCTGCAGCCCGCTATTACTCAACTACTCGTCAATCTTTGGATCATTAGATTAGTCATATTTACGAGCTAAATCCTGTAGATCGAAGCCTTCGCTCATTGGGAAAGTTCCACTAACGAGCCATATCCAAGGCAAAAAACATCGGTTCCACAAGCTGAATAAACCGGCGAGTGACAAAAGGCGACTAAGTATCAAATCAACAGAACAGCCACTGAGTAGGACGACAGCTAGACAAAATAACGCTTGTGTTTTTTTCTACTGATTTGTTTTAGCTTTGTCAAGTACAACGATGTTAAAACGCTACGGAACAACGTTGATATTGAAAATGGCTGTAAATTGGCATGGTTATCAGTGAGCGTCTTTTTCAGTGCTGACATCAGAATAAAATCACTAACAGCTCGACAAGTATGAACTTTTTTGAGTCAATGAATTGTGTGCTTTACCACCTCAAATCAATCTAAATGGGAAGTGCATATGTCGAGCTAATAGTGATTCTAATTTTGCTGGCAGCACTGAAATAAATCGTATTCGTACTTTGGATAGAGCCAGCCCTTTGTTGAATTTTCCAAATTCAAATGAAAAACTTGTCGAGTAGGAAAATTTCTTGTTTTCATTCCATCAGCTTGCACAAAAAGTCAAATAATGGAGATGCGGTGTTAGCGAGGGAAGCATGAGTATCATGAGTGTGCATATTTTCACCTATTATACCGAAACATCAAAAGATAAATAAATTCCCAGCACAGTCCTTTAAGTTTGTACAAATCATTTTAATTGGATAAATTCCATGCACAAATTCTAGTGTACATACTCAGCATATTATTGTACACTGTGCAAAAGTTAAATACAAATCTATTTCCACTCCGATCCGATAAAACCTGACGTACAACAGACCCATACACCAGACTTAAAATTATTTCAAATATTTGTTCCTCCCTGGCAATATTTGCTTACATTTATACCAATTTTACCAAAGATATAAATTTCTAAAACTTCCCGCACACTGTGATATGCTCAACTCATGATATTTCTCTGTTTATAATATTTCGCTCCATTGTTCTGTTTAATGAATTCACCTTGGGAATTTCTATAACACATTATACTGTACGGAGGCACAAAACCATCATCATCCCTGTGTGCATACCGCTAGGTTGGATCAATTTTAACAACTTGGAAATTTTCCATCCCTGCTCGCATCGTTAGCTAATCCAACTGCAAATCCTCACTTTTCGAATGTGACTACTTTCAACTTGTCAAAATCGATCCACCCTAAAACACGTAGCTATTAATTGGTTGCAAGGCAAAATTTTCGAGAAGAAAAAACACAACAAAAGGCGAATTATGTATTTTACACCGAGTATGAATACAGGGTTGTGATTGAGCAAAAAAAAAACAAAATCAAACTACTGAAATATAATTCTGTATCCCATAAAGGAATAATATTGTTGGCATAACAATTATTCGATTCTACTGGTTATTCATTTTCACGTAAATCACGACAATTTATGGTCTAAAATTAATTCAAGTCGGAACTGAATGCAAAATAGGAAGAACATAGTCAATGCACTACGTACAGGCACCAGAATTGGTTTTTTTGATTGTCAATTTGCTCCTTCAACGCACTATAAATGCATGCACCGGGACATAACATGGAGCTGGCTCGACGCAGTAGTCTGAATTTTTCATAGAAATTGAGCTCTTTAATGTTGGTGTAATATACCACTACATTCCGACTTTCCATACAAAATACGGGGCACACGGCCAGTACCGGACTGGCCATACTTGTCATTCGGGCGACGCCCGAAGGGCCTTTTGCTTCAGTCGAGCGGAAACCCGAACGGCCTTTTTAAGATTTTTTGTCATTTCTATGGAACAGAGGAAACGAAAACATTCATCCCAGTTAATATACTGAAAAGGTCAAGTTCGTAAAACAATTCAGAAAAATAAGCCTGCGCCGCTAGTTCAGCCGTAGTAATTGCAATATATTAAGTAAGGTATTGACCAATTCGTGTGAAAATGATAAATAATATTAATTGAAGTTTCCAGAAAACCTTATTCAACTATCTCTTAGACTGAAACAGTAAATTTTCTATCGTTTCCCGCGACGAAATATTAGTTATATAGAAAGTCTACATCCGAATTGATTCGAGGTTACCTAGTTGCCTTAATTTTCGGTTCAGCAAAGGAAAGTATGCACGAATGAAAAAGTGCAGGTACTCGGAAAGCTACTAAACGGACGAGTAGAAAACTTTATTAAACTAATATTAAGTTGCTACAGATTTCTCAACATTTTTTTGCGTCAACATTAAATGTCAGGGAACCTTTCACATTCTTGACAAAACTTGATTCTCCTTTTGATTTCTTCCCAATATTTAATATCAGAAAACGATAAGGTAAATCAGGTTGAGAATTTTTTTTCAGATTCACTCTTTCTTCAGATTCTCCTCCTGAATGGAGGGAAATGGGATGTAAACGCAAAAAGTCATCATGTACAGGCCCTTGTCTATTTTCAAAGTGTTTGCTTTGACGAAGAAGTAGAGTCGATGTGTGGATTATGAGATGAATAACATTTGAGTTGTTCATTCACCTATTCACTGAAAATTCAAATTTTGAAGCGGTCGCGGTCTTACGGTGTGAATTACTGTTGAATCAGAAACGTATTTGTGTTATAACTTTGTTTGTTTAAGCTATTGTTTACACTCATGTACATGCACATGGCTTTACCACTAAATCTATGAAACTCTTGCGAGGTCGTTAATACAGTGAGTGAACCAGCTGTTACAACCGTTTGATCGTACTTAGAATCAAGTTAATATTGCGAATTAAAACATCGATTACAATTATTTTCATTCAAGGCACCTCTGACTCACCCAAATGGTTAGATCTACTTATATTGTGTCATCACTGATGATAGCTTTGAGTGTCAAAATTTCAAAGAATAGTATTATCTAGTGTTTCACCAGTTTTTATTACATAGGCTACTGAGGTCTTGCCAAACAGGTATTCGGCTGACACACCACTTTTCCTGATACCTGAAAAAACAGTGAATGTCAATACCTCCCCAGCCTTTGTTATTATGATGCCAATGGAATATTTAACTAAATCTATGAAATTCACGTCGTAAGTGCGCCAAAAATATTTGAATTTTGAACGGACTTTTTGTCAATTTAACGCTGCCACCATACGAAAACTGTGCGTCAAAACAAATACTTTTGCATTTCTTTTCAAATCTGAAGCGAACTTACTGTGTGAATGGTCGTGTGTCATTTTAATTTCTTTCATATAGTCCGACTACTCATACATGTAACATGTCCGAGCATTTGTTCATTTACCCTACAGATTCTGATTCTATTTAAGTATCCAAAAAAGAAAATTTAGGCAGGACAGTATGAAGACTCGTTAGGCGAAGCTTACGACTAGTACTCAAAAGTTCCACTTTTTATCACTTATGACAAAAGGTAAATACTATTTACGGTTTTTACTAATATAACATAAAAAACAGAATCGAGTCATCTAGCGGCAATGTAAGGTATCACAAACTCTAACGGCAGCTCGTGCCAACAGATCCTTCTACGCTAACAGATTCACATAGCAATGTATGCGAAACACCCACTTCCAGTGTTAGAACAACATACGCATTATATTGAACAAAATAACGGTTCATTGCGGATTGTGCGCATATTCATTGAATGGAATTGGTATTGGAATATGTTTCAGCACAGTCAGCACCAATAACCAACGTATCCACAACTACGACGACCCAAAAATGATGTCATGAAAACGTGAACACAATTCGAAATTCGTTGCTCTGTGAATCACACCGTGTTCTTATGTCAAAAGCGACGATGACAGCAGGTAACACTAAAAAAAACCTAATAAAATTCTCCATACACAAAATGGCTAGAGTCGAATTTTTATGTGTTATCAAGAGTTTCCAAGTGTCGTAGTT
>JANTFA010160282.1:0-10405 GCA_026413405.1 Phytosciara flavipes
AAGAATGCAAGATGTTTAAAGTGTTGCTTCCATCAACGACAATGAATTTATTATGCGAATTCCCAACTCGTTAACTTTCGAAACCCATCATGTATCATGGATTCATGAAAAACTTCGTCTTCGCCTTTCGAAAGTGACTTAATTTGCATTTTCACGTGTTGAAAGTGATGTGGCAAATAGCTTCTTTCTGTACATTGCATACCGACGGATACATAATTCACGAGCACAATATGTACACACAGACAGGTATCATTGCACAATTCGTTTAAGCTTTTCGGTGCGGGATTATGTGGGACAAACTTTTATGACCGACTTTTGATAAATTTATGAGGCATCGTGACTCTCCAATATGATATTATAATGAAGTCCCTTGCAGTTTGTCCCTTGATTGCTACATTCCGAAAATGATGATAAAATATGCACATCTTAACCCCCTTCCCTCCCTCACCCTTTTATAATATGCCATGATGTACGGAGACTAGAGGTATTATTGCAAAATATTTATTATGTACATAATGTCAAGTGACATATTTGGTGTACACTTCCTTACTTAGCAGAAAATTTCACACACCAATACAGTTGCATGTAATAGGCGAGTGTGTCGTAAGGATTGTAAGGATGTCTTCCACATAGCAGCATTTTGTCAGCCTATGTTGGGTACAAAATATGGTATTAAAGTGTATACGCGTTACATGAGACTGTATACCTAAAAACTATAAGTTGAAAATAGGTCAACCCAAACCCAATCCACCCATTTAACTCATCATGGAAAATTCAATGGTGGAAATGGGTCGCTGAATGTCAGTTCATAGTCGCTGGTTGGGTTTTTTTTTCGTATTATTATCGTAATGTATACACTGGAAAAACCCCCCGTTTTAAATTTAACTTGAGTTATGAGGCCGTAGTGTAGCTTTTTGTAATCAGGTACAGCATTTTGTTGTGTAATGTTTTCTCAATTAAGAGCATTATATCATATGAGCGTACACAATATAATGGAAGATGAATCGTTTCATAAGGGAAGTGTCTAATTTAGTAGGAACAACAAGTTAAAAAGTATAACTTTGGCATTGGCTGAAATGAGATTAATTGTTGTACTGGAATGGATATTGGTTCACATTTTATGAATTTTTAAACGGTAAATTGCCGTACATGTTACATCAATCAGGAATACAGGATATTCAGAAGAAGAAGAAGAAAAAGAAAAAAGCAAATTTATGCGGAAATTTTATCGTTATACTTTTGCTGATGGGCACACGGAATGGTGTTATTAGACTAAATTTCCGGTGAGGTACTTTTTCATTAGGCATCGCTCATTTGTTAGAGGCGAAATGATATTTCCTGGCTTCCTCGAATTCATTTTAAAAAGTCAACAAACAATAATTTCGTTTTCTATATTCGGTCCGGAATATAAAGTGGCGGCAATTTAAAGTCGTTGGAAAAATGAAAGTTAAATTAGCGAGAAGTCATTTGACATCTGACTGCAGGAAGGGAAAAAATTTCCAGCAAAATGAAACAAACCAAATATACGTTTCATGCTTCCGAGAAATGAATGTCACTTTCCAATGTTGCGCCATTTAAACTTTTCGTTAATTGAATTATTCAATCCGAAATTTGGCAACACTTTCAATGCAAATAGATTTTTCTTATTAAATGTGGTGGAGACAATGGTTACAGAAATAGTTGTGGTTGTTGAAGGTATGGTTGCATCCTCGTTTGTAATGGATTTCTATGTAGCTCAATGTAAGAGAAAACTCAATTACCGAAGCTTTGGCTGAGTGAGATTTGAAGAAATATTTCTCTCTCACTCCCTCTCACTCTATCTGTTTCACCCACGCACATACAGAATTTATATCGAACTGGAATTAGTTAGGTAGCTAGGGGCCAACTTAGAAAACATTCTAATCAAATAAACAACCCATGCCATGGGTCCCATGGTATCTATTCAATCGAAATAAATCAAGCAACACATGCTTTGGGGTATAAGAACACAAAAATCAACTACATGGGTGACAAGCACGGTTCATTGCAACATGCCATGAATACTGAATGGTTTTGACAGAAGCAAATGTACTGGCACCTGCGTGTTGGGGAGAGTATACCAACGGACTAAAGAGAAAAGAATTTCTCAACAATCCAAGTGTGGAAAGCCCCGTTGTCATTTCATTTCTATTGCGTGAAGCTGGAATCGCATTCACGGAGGGTGACGCACTTCTAAGTGAACTAAATGACATTTGCCTCCTTCTTTGATGCCCAGCTTAAATTTTCTACATTTAGTTGACATAAAATCATCCGGTGTAGACTCGTTTGGACTTACTCCGTTTTGTATATTCGGCTCAAGAAGTACGTGACCACTCGCGCAGTCACTCAGTTTACGTCGCCGTTTAAGTGTGCGACCGCATTATTGAAACGAATATGTAAACGGAGTGATTGCGATTCCAGTTTGAGCGGTACATGCACTTTTGACTTAAAGTAGAGAATTTTCTCTTCCAATACCGATTCTCATGACACGCAAATCTGTTGATTGACTGTTGACGGACAGAAATGGAGATGGACTTTTTGTGCTTTCGATTACGTTGTTGTACGTACGGTTGATCTTACAAACAAACGCCTATAGATTGATAAAATGCTGCTGTATTTAGATTTCTATTATGATCCTTTCACAAAGACAATCTTACCATTAGGTACAGTAGTAATCGAATCTATTACTTCATTCAATCTAACTATTTGAAAAAAATTCTTTTACTTCATTACGGCGTTAACATTAGCTTTTGTTTTATTCCTACATAAGGCGACGTTAGCTTGAGCTAATTTTATTTATTGTCGTTGACAATAACAGATGATCCGCAAAAAGTCGGTTGAATCGGTTGATCACTGCTCGCTCGTAGTTTATCGAATTTCTCAATCGTACGAAACATGTCTATTGGGCGCAGGCTTTTGTTTGCTCATTCGCCATTGTCAGTTTCCATTGGTTTATTGTCACCGACATGCTGTTGACTTTCTTTTTCTCATAACTGCACAGCCGTCGTCAATTTTCCTAGCTCCTACTATTTTGAAACGAAGGAATTCTAAATTACTCTACAATACAACAGTCACAATTGGGGATGTTGTCCCCGTGAACTTTTACCCTGGACAGGTCTGGACTAGCCATACGGACCGATCGGAGCGGTCCGATTGCGCCCTTGTCCTTTTTAACTCAAAATTACTGTATTAATGACTTTTCCCACTAGAATTTGCGCCCTCTACCACCACTTCCGACTAAAAGTTGCGCTTCTCAAGCAGAATGCCCGATGCGCCTTTTGGTAGACAGTCATGAGTGGATGTGTAGGCCGATGTAATTAATGGTCAATATCAATGTGTTTTGTGCATTTCTGAAAACCAGAAAACCATTTGTTTTCTGCTACGTTGTTTTACGAATCTCTATAGAAAACGAATGGGGGCAAATTTAAAATGCTTCAAATTCAAATATAAGTTGAATGTGCCAATATGGTTTTCGAATCATATGATCGATTCTACCGACACAACCGGTTCTTTTCCTACTTTTTTTGTTCCATATATCAACAATGATGTAACATTACAAACTCATTTGCGATATAGATAGAATTGCCTTTCAGTTAAGGAAGCAAGAAAAAAAAGTTGATGCACACAGTCTGAATTATGTACATTCCCCTGTTTGCAGATGCAAATTTAAATTGAATTTACATGTAGCAGATGTGCTTGTTTCATGAAAGTAGAAGATTTTTTCTGGTAATTTTCTAGTCAATTTTCATTTGCATTTTTTTCCTCATTTGTATTTCAAGCACAATACGTACGTAGACGAGACAAATTTGAAATTGCATAATAAGCAGCAACGGAAACAAGGTTTGATAATAAAAAAAAAATCTTGTGAATGAAACTTGCAGAAATTAGCTTAGCAACGAACGAGAAATTGCCTTTCTTCCTAAGTTTTCCTTCATAATAAAAGTATTCCTTTTCAAGTCTATACGAATTCAACCATATCTAGTCACAACTCTTCAAAAAATAAAATAAAAATATTTGTGCAGGTGGAACTGCTGCACAGCGTCACTGATGTACGATAATTAATGTAAATAAATCACCTACGAGGACTTTGAGTTTCCTGGAAAAATAGTCTGACAAGTACTGTGCACTCGTTTGTTGCAACAAGCTTAGAAATTTCACCTCTTTGTGTCAACAAAAAGAAATCTCCAAGAAAAATCGTCGACACCAAAAGCACACAGAAAATGATATACTACTGTGCTGGCTGCGTTATGTATATCTAGATACAATACTCAGGTGACGACACGGTTGTGATTTCATATTGAAACTTTAAATCGAACGTGACGACCCAGGTTTGCAGAAAAAACGAATTCTTCTACGATGTAATTGGTTGAACTTTTGAAATTGAACAGAGGTATCACCATACTCTGTAACGGAATATTAGCAACACATCTGTTAAATGTTAAACAAAAAAAAGGTTTTTTCCCTTTGGAATTATAAATGGAACATGCGGTGTGTCTCATATAATACCAATAATTGGGCTTTATTATATGCTAGAACACATTGTAGACTTTTAGCATTGCCGTTAGTGGTATTATGCTAAAGTGCTTTTAACTTTTATATTTTCTTCTTTCTATACTTACACCGTCATGTCAGTCAATTATGCTTCTCATGTATCTTAGAAACGGTAGATGCAGAACTAACAAAAAACGAGAAAAGACTGTAGCAGGTGCTGCGACGGAGCCCCGTACGATCCCGTATACCTGACTTACGTAACTCTACTACTTACGTAGCCCTAGTTTGACCGCACGAAGTTTAGCCTCAAGGAGCGCACAGGGCCGTTGGTCCAGACTCCATTTATGTCAATGGATAAATGCTTGCTGAGGGCTGAGTAAGGGCTGCAGTCTGAGAGCCCCCCTTCAATTTCCTTTGATCAACATTCTGTTCAAACTTCATTTGTCTCATGGCCCTAGCTCATGACCAACTGATTCCATTCCAATAGCCTTCTCGATTTTACTCGATTTAATTTCAAAAAACAATTAGGGTCCTACTTAACTTCACTCTAAGGCCCTTGCTCACGGTCCAGTGACTCGATTTTAATGAATTTTTTTTCTTGGGTTGGCATTGTCAGTATCTATGATTTGCTGCTGTATTTACGCTTCCAATCAGCATTTTCCCGTAGATATCTTCGAAAAACGTCAAGACACTTAGAGGTCTCTGGCTCAGGCATGGGTTGCCCGAAAATGCCCATCTTCAAGCTTGACCTCATAATTTCGACTACCTTTCAGGAATTTTTTTTATTGAAATCGGATCTGATACATTCAAGTTATTGACGTGAGAGACAGGCGGAAATTTTTTTTATTGTTGAGTCGAGATCTACATCGCCAAATGCTATGCTTGAATTCCGATTGTTACAAGCCACATATTAAACCTAATAGCCCCTCTGTACTTCGTCCGGGGCTAAAAAGCTTCTCAGGAACTGAATGAAATTTGCAAAACATTGTTTATTGACAAAACAACGAAAAATGTTAGTGGCTTCTCTAACCATAATACATTCGACGTTTCGAGACTTTTCAGTTTTGTGTGCACGGTTACGACATGATTTATTAATGAACTCATTGATTTATTGCCACAACTTCGGCTGAGTTCATTGTTTTTGTATAATTTTTTGTTGTTGTTATCGATTGTTTGATTCCAAGCCATAACAGTTTATGCCATACGATAAGTTATGAAGATGATTATCGGTCTAATTTTCCCTTTTTTTCATTATTTTTTTCCCCAGCGATAAAATATATTCTCTGTGTAGATGTATTATAACAACAGTCATTCCTCAGTTCCGTGTCATTTGTGTTAAATTTAATTGCAGCAGTATTTCAGTTGACAAATTATTGATAATTTATTATGGTTGGGGACCTGCTGTGTGGCAATCACCATGAGACGGGGAAATGATAAAGTGAATGACATCGAGCAGAAAAGAAAGTAATCCATGACCTTGTCTCGTGACTAAGGAAGCTTAAACCTAAACAGTCAGGAATCCTTCAACGTTTTCTTCGGACATTGTTGATTCATTGAAAAGCGGATCACTCGTAAATGAGATAACGTTCGATGAAGTCTTACCCATTCCGTAATATTTCAAGACCTAATTTCGTTCATCACGAGAAAGGCCATGGAATTAGCCATATTGAAATCAGTCTCCATGCATTTTCTTGGGTTTGTTGTTTCTTCACATAAAGACTTCATCCTTCCACTGATCGACATTTGGTTTTTATTCGGATCATTCATCTAGTTTCTAACAGAAACAGACTTTCATCCTCCACTTCTAAGAATAGTCAGTGTTCTAACTTGTCACAGGTGACAGTGACAGTTATCGAATCTAGTACTTCATTTGCTAAGTATTATCGACAGACTGAAAATAATTCTTTGACATCAATGGTTGTAGAATTTCTTTTTGTTTATGTAAGACGACAATTGGCTAGACAGTTTTCTGTAGTAAGGTATTCCAAGGGGTCATTCACAAGTGACGTCACACTTGTTGTCATCATACTGAGATCCTTATTAACCGACGAGTATGCACTTTTTAGGATTAGACTGTCTGCCGTAGCCCTCATTTAGAGGGTGTATTAGGGCGGTAGGGCACAATGCTGGATTTCAATCTGATAACAGCACTGCAAAAACATGTCTTCATTTTTACTTCAGTTGCTAACATTTTGTTGTTGGCTACGATTAACCTGAAAAAATATGACGAAAAATACTCGAATTTCTACTATCGCCTTTCAGATTTTCACAGCTGAATTTACGAGTATTTTCAGAAGTAGAGTACTCCCGTTCGCAGCGCCATATTCATCTTTTTGATTGAGCTGTATAAGAAAACTGCTGACAAAAGCGGTAAAACAGAGAACCCGCCCGCAACTAATATTACCAACCAATCGTAAATCCAAAAATATTTTCCATTTGCTGTGAATTGATTTCGAAGTACTAGATTGGCGTTTTGTCCCAAGTAAGAAAAGGTTCAATCTAGACCTTGAAGTTTTAGAAAACGTTCGTTTTAAAGAAAATGTGGAAGCAGCTTTTGAAGTTTGATAAAAATGAGTGTCAAGACTCCAACATTTTCCTACGCGTAGAAATAAATTGACTTTACTAGAAATATTGGGTGCGGTTGCGCTTAGTACGTATACAACAATGCTAGGACTTTTACATTGAGTGGGTTCACCGACTTTACTTTGCAAGAAATTTCAATTTTAGGCAAAGTAGAACCATCCAATATGTCAAGGATGTCACCGGTACCGCATTATTTATTGCTATTAATCATAAGAATAACTCATAATTATCGCACATATGAGTTAGACAGGGAAATATTTGAATTTTTCCGTTTTGTTGTTGTTGTTTTAATGAATCAATTTGTCACCCATGTATAGGGAACCCTATACTATGACATTTTGCACGCACACACATAGAGAACGACAAAAAAAGTTTTGTTTTAACGAGTTCTGTTCATAATTTCATTACATTAATATAATATGAGTCTGAGTACATTACCTGTAGCTCAACATTCATAATTATTAGATTTAATCGAAAATAGGGGTTGGAAATGAAGAAAGAAAAACTTTGTTTCGTGAAGAAAACATTTTCAGCGTCGATGTTTCGTTGCTGTTGTTGTTGTTGTGACGAAGTTTGATTCAATTGTTAATTATTGAGGTTAATTTCTAACTCAGTTCGATTTGAAAATTGTGTCAAAACTACGTACTCAACGTTGTTGTGTCGAAACCTCAGACGAATTATACTGTCTGGAAACTACGCACCAGCTAAAAGTTTTTAAGGATAGTACCAATGCTCTCCAGGCATGAGTGGTCCTCTAAATAGATTACTGAAACTGGACAGTGCAGTGCACTGTTAAAAGAGTATGGGGATAAAATTTCATACGAAATAGTTCTCTATTCGACAGCTGACTATTATGACATTTTTGCCTGGAGAGCATTGGTAGTAAATAAATGACGTCACGATTTTTCAGTGCTGGCATCAGATTAAAATCACTAATAACTTGTCCTAATCCCCATAGCGCCTACTTGTCGTGTTGTTAGTGATTTTATTCTGGTGAAGTGGCGACAGCACTGAAAAACGTGACGTCATTTATGTACGTCCCCTTGATGTACGATCAAATACTGTAGTTGATGGAATGTGGCGTGGGAGGATTTCAACATTGATCTTGGTCCATGTCCTGGCTGAAACCATAAGTACTAAAGGGAATTTTCCATGTAAAGCAGAGATCTGTTAGATTTCAGGAGGCTTTCATTGCGCGCGCCCTGATGTCCACTCTGAATTTGTGAGGCAGTCCATGTTGAAGGTTTTCAGAAAATTTTCAACGATGGAGAAGCCGATACCAAAGTCCGGGCAAATGGACGTCATTTTTGACCGTTTCTACTTCCGTGATAGTATTTTTAGATGGAACATAGCATGGAAAAACTACGTGACCACATATTAAACCAAAGTAAATGGAGAATCAACCGGAATCAACACTATGATTCAATTAGAAACCTTTTTCTGTACGTGTTACGTGTATTTGTGCAATGCAAACCACTATATAAATCAATGCATGGCATTGAAACATGGGTAGGAATCATAAGCCAATATTGACGAAATCCAACTAACGTAAAAATTCAACAATTTTTTTTTAAATTGGTCGCAGTTCTGTTCACAAATACAGGCGTTAAATTTATTGTTCTTTGTGTTTTCTGTTCACTTAGTTTATCCATCTGTCGAGACAACGTACTAGAATATTGAAACCTGTCAAAAGAAGCATCAATACAGACAACGCACACTCTATGGACAATAGCGGTCGAGTCGAAAAGGCCCAGACCCAAAATCATAACGATTAATCTCAGATTTTTTAACAAAATGATGTATGAACGATTGGTTCATTATCAAAAATGAATGACACTTCCAATACATCACTTTTTGATTGGATCACTGGGCTGACCCGGAACTACTTGGAATCACTTGTAAAAACCAAGCAAAATTCCGACTCAGTCGCTATTATACGTTGAGTGTGTGCTGTATGTATTGAGGCGATTTAGCCAAAAGAGTCGAAGGCAGAATTAACTGAATATATACAGAAAACCGACATTCTCTTAAATTTAGCGCCTGTACGAGTAAAATCAATCAATAGCAGCGTTGATTGTCACTCACAATGAAACAAAAGAAAAACTTTAAAATAGGAAATTTTGGTCTTGGAACGGAAAATATTGAAAAAATTTTAATTTCACCGAGAGAATATTCCGTTTCTACATAGAAAATAACTTTCACCGTGATAACCCCTCGACTTTCAAAACATTCATTTACGTCAATATTCAATTTATTGTTCCACACACAGGCATATAACAGCAAAAAACATTTTTAGCCCCGTACGAAGTAGGAAGGGCTATTAGAATTGATATACCGTTTGTAACAATTCGAGTTGGGGCCTGGAAGTTTGTGCATTTGAATTTGGGGAGCCTGGAGATGCCGGATTAAAAATTTTAAAAATATGTCTGTCCGTCTGTCACCCCGATGACTTGAGTAAATCAAATGCTATCTCAATAAACTGTGAAAAAAGTGAGGTCAAGTTTAAAGATGAGTGAAATCGGTCGAGCCCATCCAGAGATATGGACGAAATAGTGCAATTTTCGAGGTCCAGTTGAAGTTTTTCGCATATATTACCGGCGGTCGTAGATGATGATGCAAATGAAGGGTATTGATTACACCAATCAAGGAAAAAAAGTTTGTCAAATTGCTCCGAAGTTAGAGCCCACAGAGTGAACCTAAGCTGAACTACTCGGCCGTACAGTGAAGGTAGAGTTTTTTTGTCGATATCTCGAGTAATTTCCATCCGATTTGCATGATTTTTTTTGTTCGAAAGGTAATGACGACCGTAAAGTGGTAGAACTCCTTTAGGTGACCTAGGAAAATGGCCACGAACCGCCAATTTTGATTTTAGTGTTTTTCGGCCATTTCCATGCAGCGTATCCGAGTTCAAATCCTGGTAGTGACAATTTTTTTTTATCAGTCCTAATTGTAACCCTTGGTTAAAAATAATAGATTCCGGGCCTTGGTCTAGACCAGGGCGGCTTCTATGACTATGTTTCATACAACTTTTCTTGGTATGGGTATGGGATACTAGGTATCTGTACTAGGGTTTCGAAAGTAGTGGGATTAAATAAGTTAGGCATACGGCATCGTACGGTGCTCTGTCGGAGCGTTTGCTACGGTCTTTTCTCGTTTATTTTTAAACCGAAAGAAGGAAGGAAAAAAAACTGTAAATTGATTGCAGTCCCCGAACTTCCCGACATTTCAAGAATCCAATTACACGCGTACATAGCTATAGAAGCGACTAGCGACTTGTTTATGTCATCAATACATATCTCTAACCCCCAAAAAA
>JANTFA010160293.1:0-10405 GCA_026413405.1 Phytosciara flavipes
TGACTAATTCAGCAATTCAATATGGCCGCCACAAAACCGGAAGTTGACGGTTATCTTGGTAATTACGCAAGATACAGACAAACTTTCTTCAATTTGGCCGCTACTAAACCGGAAGTTGGTATTTACCTCGGTTTCGATGATTACGAAATGTATACAATAAAACTTTGTTTAATATACTGACCTAATCAACAATCTAAAGTGATCACTATAAAAACGGAAGTTGATGATTATAGTTGTCGATTTTCTTGGATGTTTTCTTGATGATCAGTAAATCGAGGTGTGACGCACTTCTTTGGACTAAATGGACTAAATCGCATGGGACTAAATGGCATTTGACACCCTCTGAGATGCCCAGGGCAAATTGTCTTAATTTAGTGGGCTTGAAACCATACGATCTAGATCCGCTTGGACCCACTTAGAATTTTTTATTCCGATTTAGAATTACGGCCCATGAAATGAGTCACTACTTGTATATGCAAAAGATACAGTGGAACTTTGTTGTGGTGAGTGATGAAGGTTTGTAAGAATGTGTTTAGAAACTCAGAATTTCAATATTACAGCAAAATAGACCATTTTCGTGAATTTCTTAATCTTACTTCTTACTTAATCTTCGGATCCGGATGTAACTTTTCCACTTACTCGTCAAAACAAAAATTTGGAAACAGTAACATAATGTTAACAGATTTTTGTGATGAGCGAATTGGCAAAAAAGTTACCCATTTTTCACTCAGCTTTCAGTAGCATAATTTAATACCTGGACTTAAAATTGCCGCCAAGAGATAAATATAATTTTTCGCCCACTTCTTTGAAGAACAAATCAAATCAATTGAAGCTACAATAAAAGTCAATAACTGATGATGAACAAAATATGTATCGGCATGTACCTGCAATATTTTTTACGTAAAAACCAAACATACAAATTTTTTTCTCGAAATTTAAGCAACTACACACTTAATCAGGACAGTATTAGTGGATAAAAATCGAGAGAGAATCAAGTCATAAATACCAACAAGTAATTTTTTTATTCGTATATGAATGAGTGTGACCCCACACCTTCTCATAATTAAAAAAATGGTTCCTCAGGGTTGAGTATAAATTTCTTCCTCAATTTTCTGGTTCGATGAAGGTAAAAATATTGAATACGGAAGAATTAACATAATGCTTATTCCATTACTTTTAAACACGGAACATTAATCAGGTCAAAAGACAAGCTTCGTGGTTTTTGAGTTTAACATTCCATTTCTAATCAATTTGTACTTTGCGCGCCATGTACTTTGTTGTTTCAAGACAACTGTATATCAACAAGTTTGTATTTTGACCTAAATAATATTCCATGTTCCATGGAATTGATCTCTTAACTATAAACAGTCTAGATTTGGGCTTATCTAAACCAATAATTCCAGACGACTTCTGGACTACATATAAAATCAAATAAATTGTATGTATAACCCTTTCTTCTTGTTTGATAGAACGAGCAGCATCATATTCGTTAGCTTATAGATATCTCGCTTTAGGCTATCTGGTCAACACATACATACGCTTTTGCGTTACATTTGTCGACCATTTTGAAAACGAACGAAAAAATAACTGCCGGTGTTTATCTATCAATTGGTGCTCTAATTCAAATTAAACAGTATTTTTAAATACTAAAACTTTCAATTTGTGCTCTGCGTCTTGCACTTTCCAAAAGATTTAAAAAAATGGCTTCGGTTGCCTGTGATTTGTCGTATAAGAACATAATTTCGACTTTCTTTGTGAAAAATAAGCTGATCCAAAAACGAGACGAACGCATTGTCAATGGCTGCCGATTGGTTTTAGATATTGTTCCTGTTCGCAACTTATCTGATAAGTTACAGAATGTGGTAAAAAGCAAAGTTGGTTCTGTCGACATGGCTTTCATCAGCAAATGGAGACAATCTGAAGCAAAATCGAAAGAGGAATTCGAGCAGCACTACGAGAAATGGATTCATACGGTTCTGAAGGTACAAATTTTCTCTGTGTGAATTGATATTGGCAACCGTTTTCTGTTACATTTTTGTCCATGAGTGAGTTCAAACTTAATTATACGAAATTTCAGCGCACGCTATACTAAAACTCTTCCCATATGTTCAATGTTTGTTTTGCGAATGTGTATAAATGAAATTGGAATGGCGTTTTATTTTAAAGGCAAAATGGTTTTGTGACCCACGGATTCTCGTAAAACGATGTACGCACCTTCTGTTGTATATTGCCCTCTTACATTTGCGATAACAGCTTTCTATACTACACAATAACGTTAAGATGTTAACGTTAGCTTTTGAGAAAAATTCAGAAATTTATTCTCGAAATTTTTCATCTACTTCTGTAACAATTCCTGAGATGCGATTCTGATTCCGCAGACGAGCGTTTTTTTTTTGTATTTTGAAAGCTTTACTCGAAACCATTTTTAGCCCCTTACAAAGTACAAGGGCTTAATGCTTTCAGTCTTACATTTGTAGCACGTTCAACTTTCGTGGTCACTTATAGATGCCAAGTCAGCAATGAAAAAAATGTCTGACCATCTGTCCTTGAATATAATAACTTAAGCTAAACCAAACCATTTTCGATTAGAAGTTTTTTCCTGGGTTTGTATTCACAAATGCTAGTTTAGGTTCGAAGGTGAACAAAATCAGTCGAACAGAACCAAAGGTATTGTTGAATTAGTGCTATATTTTCGAGATTTGTTTGGGTGTTATACCACATAATCTCTTATAGTTTTGCCCGTACCAATCAAGTTTGCCGAAGTCGGGTAACGGTTTCGGAAGTTAGAGTCCGTATGTGAGCCTAACTCGAGTTTTTTTTGTCAAAATCTGGAGTAAATTTCACCTGATTTTGGTGGATTTTTTTTAGGGTTTAATTTTGAAAGTAGTTCGTATGCACGGCTCTCCTCAAGCAGGAAAAAGTTTTTTGAAAATGTACCCAAAAAATTAGCATTACTAGGAGTAAAGGAACCCTTGAGGACCTCTAAAAACCATGTCGTTAAATCAGAGCTGATTCTTCCCCATACAACATTTTTCCATTCAGGTTTTTCAGATTTTCTGCATACAATTTCATACAAAAGTTAAGACAAAAATTGAAAGGAATGTGTATGATGAAGGATCAGCTCTGATCACTGCCTATGTTTTAGAAAATATTTTCATGAATTTTCTCGATTTTCATGACTTTTCTAAAACTTTCTATAATTTTCTTTAAAAATATTTTCGTGAAAATTCAAGAAAATTTTAGAAAATTCATGAAAATCGAGAAAATTCGTAAAAATATTTTCTAAAACATAGGCAGAGCCTCTGATATAACGACATGGTTTTTTGAGGTCCTCTCGGGTTCCTTTACTCCTAGCAATAATGCTCATTTTTTGATACATTTTCAAAACAAAAAACCTTTTCTTACTTGAGGACCACCGTGTATGGGACTTTAGAAATTGTTGTAAACCATTTTAACAAAGGACGAGTTTAAGTGCTTGTTTAAGAGGAATGATTTAAACATTCAGAGTAGATTTGAGATGGGTAATTTGTCGTACACTACTCGTACGGAAACTTCTTTTTTGCTTTGAAAACCGATCACAGTATTTTATCCATTTTATTTTCAAGTTGAATGAGTGAGTGAGTGAGCGACTGATGTTAACCTCTTCTGTTTACGTTTACGTTTACGGTGTTGTTGGTTGGTTAAAAGGTAACTAAATCTTTGTATTTTCATTCTTTCATCTAATTTACACTTTCCAGTGCAGCAACATATTTTTGAATTTTATCAAGGTTCACAGGTTTGACTTTACAGCATGGAATATGGAAATAAACTGAAACTTTTACCTTAACAATATTTTGGTTTATGATACACAGTAAATCAGTAAAATCATTCCACACATTTGATGTTTATTTCCAAAAAAAAACAATCAAAGCTGCGCCTGTGAACTAAGCATGAAATTTGACTCAGCTACACTCAATGTGTATTGCAACAGATAGCTAAACCAATCTATATTCCCATTTTAGCTTCCCCAATCAATCATGTCCGAAGATTGCCGACAACGGGGCAGTACTCAAACGAAAAAGAGATTCGACGATCTATCTGATCGACAAAAAAATCGGAGGGTGGACGATTTAAGCTCTTTCGAAATAAGCCAACTTCTGCTAGCAGCAGTAAAGTCAGCCAAACGATCAAACGAAAAGGATCTACACTACGTTCTAACAATATTACACAATGATCGCGGAAAAGCTACGGCGATCCGAAGTCTGATTGAAGCTGAAAATAAGAAGAATAAATCGAAAAAATAATAGTTTTAATGGCTTCATGTTGTGACTTTTTTGTGTACTCTAAAATTGAATGTAAAAGCAATCGGACGAAAAATAATTCGCTGTAATACATTTTATCAATAAAATTAAATGATAATCTACTACATCAACTCAGAAATATCATTCGCATTTTCAGAAATTTTAGAAAAATGGAAAATCGCTGATAAAAGATGAAATCTAATTTTGATAAATTCCTTTAATATTAAAAAAAAATCGAAAATAGGCCTGACTCCTTTAAATTAAACAAAAAAGTATTTTACTCGTTCTGTTCTGCACCCAATCAAATTTGCCCAATATTGTTCATCCATAAAATATATTGGCATCGAAGTAGTAGTTAGCTAATGTTGTACAGTGAACACCTATGGGCATATCATACAAAAATAAATTAGAAAGTTCAAAACTTGATGCTGAAATGCACGGTGACGCTAAGGTTGAAGTATTTTAAGAAATTGCGTTATTTTGGAAAATTTCAGAACTACCTGCTGATTACATCTGAGTGCTAATTGACCGAAAACTAAAAAATTTTAGCCGAGCACTCTGAAATCAAGGCGCGGGGTGGTAACGATTTATTTGAAAAAAATAATTGTAACGCAAATAGTCTCGGTACGATAGGTCACCACCTTAGTATTTTATGCTACTAGAGCTGTGGAATGGTGTCTCCGATTACAGTTCATGAAGCATAACTTGTGTTTAAATTTGATTTTTTGCAATCGCACCCGACCGAGCGAAAAAAATCGACGAAAAAGTGTATGAAGATGTACTTATACAAATCGATCATGGACACACTTTCTTCGATTTTTCCCATACAAAATCAGTAAATTGAAGTATTTGAGATTCCAGTATGTCTCCGATATCTCGATATCATCATACTTAACGTCAGTATATCACCATATACGTTTATATACGAATTACGCTTTGCTGGGTGACGTGGTACGGTTATATTGAATTTGTTTTCAAAAAATTCTTTCAACAAAAATTATAGTTTATAGGTTCGAATGTCTTCCCAAGCTTATACTAAAAAAACAGAAACAAAATTTCACTTATCAGTTGCACCTTTTTCTGCTAATATTCGTTGTCGCATCTAACGAGACATAACCTAATACTTAACAGAACAAAGCCCGACACATTTATGTCGAAAGAGAGAAAGCTCTACAGATACGCATAATAAGAAAAACGACAACGGAAATTAACATTAATTTTCCAGTTTTCGGGCATCTTTCTTGCATGTTATCTCACAAAGATGTTACCTAGACGAAATGTTAGTGATCGTCTATCAAATGAATCAAACATGCTCAAAAAGAAGTTTAATAGATTTCGAGATATTTTAGTACAAATTTTGTTGGTCACGGGACAAGGTGGAGGACTAGTACATATGTAAGATTGAATACAATATACTTGCTACCAACATTTTTGGTCGAACGGGTATAAGAAAGTATATATGTTCATATACTGTGAGCTGTATTTGATCTTATCCCAATATGTAACTTGTGAAGCAGCCAGAATAAAAGCAGCCAGTTCATATATGCACGAGCTAGGGGTCGGAAAACGGCTATACTTTGCAAGGGCTGGGCTGGTCAGGAATTTTTTATATACGGCTAATTCCACAGTAATCTACGTTACATTCTCAAAACTTTTGAAACTAAACAGAATTTTACAAAAGAACATAAGTTTTCTATTGAAAATCTTCTGAGTTTTAAAAAGTTCTGTGAGGTAACTGTGGAATCAGCAATATCTGAGGAATGAGTCGAGAAACCGAATTTTTTTAAATATTCTTATCCGACGTTAAAAGTGAATCGATACGATATGCCTCGAAAATGAAAAACTTTTTTTATAAAGTGGATTAACCCTCTTACAGCTGCAGGTTGGCTGCAGGCTTTCGTCGTTTTTCTTAGATGGTAAAAAATGCATTTCGAGCATAAACGTAGAACAATTTTTTGCTCAGATTTATGTTCCACATCGCATCGATCGATAAAAAATTTGAAGTATTGGAATTTTTTTTGAAGGACTAGACTTTGAAGCTCGTCGTAAAAAAATCGGGACACTTTAGAGGCATGCTGTAGAACGGTTTTTTGCTCATAATAAAAATTTCTGTCGATTAAAAACAGAAGACACAAAAAGATTTGGTCATGATCCATTATGCAGATAGAAAAATAGCAGATTGTGAAAGTTTCTGAATCAATCTGTTACGGTTAAGGGACTAAGCGAACTTCAGGAATTTTTTGCTTTATTTCAAAGAACTTGCTTAGGGACATTTATATTGAGTTATATTATATTAATGCATGAACTACATCTAGTTATGTTAAGCTGTATTGGTCAATGTTTAGCTGTACAGTCAGTGACCAAATATACAGTTTAGGCTCAGAACGGTTCCCTTCTAATATTCTTACTTCGTTTGGTAAATTGTTGAATGAGAAGACTGTTAATCAAGTCACAGAGAAAACACAAGAACTCAAAAAGACTTGTCTTAATTTTTGGTTTTTCTTCTAAATTAAATTCATCTTGACCCTTTCCTGCGTACATAAACCCCTCTACATGTGACTATTTATTTTGACCTTTTAGCTTCCACCATCAATCATGTCTGTAAAAAATGACGGTCGTCGTGGGAGTACCCAAGTCAAGAAAACTTTCACAGAACTCTCGGAGAGACAGAAAAACCGTCGAGTTGAAGAAATAAGTGCTTCCCAGATCGACCAGCTGCTTTTGGCATCTGCGAAAGCAGCTAAGATGTCAAACAAAATGGATTTGGAGTACGTTTTACGATTGTTGTACCACGATAGCAATAAAGCAACAGAAATACGAAATCTATTAAAAGCTGCGAAGTCAATCGTCAAGCCCCAAAAAATTAATCCTTTACAAGGATTAACATACCTTTTGGATAACAACTTGACTTCACGACAATATATAAATACCAGAATCATTTCGAAAGAGTGTGGCTCAAATATATTTCCGTCGTACAATAAAATTGCTGAAACCAAAAAAGAGTGTCGTCCTTCTGAAAAATGTATCGTAAGTGATGTGTCCGCTACACTGTCGTTGCAAGCACTGTTGGATCATACTGCGCATCGGTTGTTGTTGTTGCAAGAGCCAATCTTTATGGGATTCAACGATGATAAAATGTTTGATGTAACCATCAAACTACAAGTAAAGTGGGGCTCCGATGGGTCAGCAGATCACTCGCAGTATAATCAAAAATACGTCAACGTTGAAAATACGGTCAACAGTAGTGACGCTAACTTTTTCGCAACGACTCTGGTTCCTCTACGAATGACGACAGTAGACAACAGGAAAGTAGTAATATGGAACAGTCGCCTCGGTGGTGCAGACCGTTGCGTCTTCATTTCGCCAAAGAAACAGATGAGTTTACTATGCAAGAAATAAATTTCGTACGAGACGAAATATCAGCGTTGAATCCATTCGTTGACACTATAGCAGGTGTCCAGATAAAGGTTCTGTTTGAACTCTATCTCACCATGATCGATGGGAAAGTTTTTGCGACAATCACAAAGACAAAGTCGAAGCAGTGTTGCTGCATTTGCGGAGCGACTCCAAAAGAGTTCAACAACCTTGAAAACATGAAACAACGCTTCAAGCCGAAAGAAGGAACATTGAATTACGGACTCAGTGTTCTACACTTATGGATTCGTTGCTTCGAGTGGTTGATTCACCTTGCATACAGAGTACGCGTGGAGACGTGGCAGCTGCGTGGACCTATATTGAAAGCAAAAGGGAAAAAACGTAAGAAGAGATTGCAAAAGAGATTCCAAAAGAAAATGGGACTTCGAGTGGATTTTCCGAAGACAGGAGGTTGTGGGAATTCAAACAATGGAAATGTTGCTCGAAAGGCTTTCGCATCACCCAAATTGCTGTCGAAAATACTGGGAGTGAGAGTTGGTTTAATCAAGAGAATCAGAACAATTCTTATCGCTCTTTCCTGTCAATTACCACTTGATGTAGACCGTTTCCATGAATTTTGCAAGAAAACGTCGTATTATTATGTGAAACATTACTCCTGGTTTCCTTTTCCTCCATCCGTCCACAAAGCGCTCATCCACTCTCGGGACGTAATGCTTGCGAATGATCTCACCGTTGGAATGTTAGCAGAAGATGCATCAGAATCCTGCAACAAGCTTTACAGACACAATCGCGAATTTCATGCAAGGAAAAATAGCAGAACAAATAACCTTGAGGACGTGTTCAACCGAGCTCTTGACTCGTCAGATCCACTCGTAGCAAGTTCTGGATTGCGGAAACGACAAAACACTAGAATGCGTAAAGACATTCCAATCGAAGTTCTGAATTTATTGAAAGCACCGGCTGAACCGATCCCTATGGAACTCGAATTGGACGAAATCGCGGAAGACGACATGACACAATCGGATACGATGGAAGATGGATTGTCAGAAGAATTCGCTGTAACTTTAGACGAGCTGGAATTACCTAAAGACACGTACTACGAGGAACTCGAGGATAGTGACGAAGACAGTGACAGGGACTCTGACGACGACGATAGTGACGATAGTGACGAGGACAGTGAAGAGGACAGTGACGAGGATAGTGACGATGATAGTGATGATGAATAATGAGGCGATAATAACGAAGAACATGGTGATAGTTACAACGAGTACGACGAGGAAGGATTCGATAACAAATTATAATTTTCTAATAATTTTCCAGTATTCTAATTTTCATTCGTTGATTTTCAGATTTGCACTTTGGTTAAGTTTTACAATTTAGCTGGACCTTCTTTCTTTTTTTGGTTTTGGTTTATGCATTTGTAGCCTATTGTGATTTGCAAGAGTGCGGCTCTGCTGAACGGATTTACTGGAATACGACGACGACAATTTTCCACTAATCATATTTCATTCTCGTTTTCAGATTTAGATAGTAATTTTAATAAGGTGGCGTTTCTGATTCCTTAAGTTGAACTAAAATTTTTTGGATTTTGTCCTGACTAACGATTTGTTAATTTTCAGATTTAAATTATATTTTGCAGGTGCGGTGGAGTGCTTTAAAACGACTGGTTTTTATTCATAGGTCCGTTGTAGTCGTGAAATTTATTTTAGTTTTACTTTGAATTTTAGTTTTAATTTGAATTTTGGTTTAACTTTTAATTTTAGTTTTACTTTGAATTTTAGTTGAATTTTAGTTGAGTTTCATTTCTAATTTAGTTAAGTGCCAAACTTGGAGTCATCCATTAAGCTTTTATTTGCTTAGAATTTGTTATAAATCAACTCGAACATTACGGTTTTTGCTTTATGACTTCAGCTATAATTAGACATAATAAATCGATGTTAATTTAATGGATGACTTCACTTTAAATATTTTTTGATCATCAAATGATTAAAAACTGACCACTGTAACGCAGAATGTACTACTGACTGAAAGGTAGTCTAGGTCTATTATGATGATGATCAATTTTTAATATTTCTCGTATTTACTAAGACAACTTTGAATTTCTGCCTTAGTGACGGAAGTTTTGGGCTTTAAGACATACTTAACTACTCACCAGAGTAGAGGAAAGTTTCTTTTGTATGTATCTTACTAAACAACACCAACTTCCGCTCTGTATAGTAACCGTTTTGGATTTCTGAATTGGTCAGTTCATTCAGTCAATTATACTACACGAATCATTAGAACTTGTATTTTGCGTAATGATCGAAACAAAGTGACAGCTTCCCTTTGAGGCGGCATAATTAAATTTCTGAATTCGTCAATATATTCAGAAAATGATCCTACACAACTCTCCAGAAGAAAGTTTGGTTGTATCTTGCGTAATTACCGAGATAAGCATCAACTTCCGGTTTGGTGGCGGCCATATTGAATTTCTGAATTAGTCAATATATTCAGAAAATGATCTTACACAACTCCCCAGAAGAAAGTTTGGTTGTATCTTGCGTAATTACCGAGATAAGCATCAACTTCCGGTTTGGTGGCGGCCATATTGAATTTCTGAATTAGTCAATATATTCAGAAAATGATCTTACACAACTCCCCAGAAGAAAGTTTGGTTGTATCTTGCGTAATTACCGAGATAAGCATCAACTTCCGGTTTGGTGGCGGCCATATTGAATTTCTGAATTAGTCAATATATTCAGAAAATGATC